>JBCAUI010111098.1:0-34127 GCA_038406195.1 Haplosyllis anthogorgicola
GTCACTTATTTGGGATTTGATCTTAGATACTTCATTTGTATTCATGTGATATTGTAACCTGTATTGTCTTAGTTTTATGATAATGCCAAATGAGCTCGGGTCCATCTGGACCTATTTTTACATGTTTGTGGACGAGTGTTAACGAAAGCCCTGAGTTGCTTCATTCTTAGTGTATCGTCATTCAACAGCCTTGGCTGCCATGGTGACAAATTACCGTTACAACAAACACATGCTCAGGCATTGCTGGCGTAACACATTTTGGTAATGATAAATGATAATATCCATGTTAGGCATTAGAAATTGAGGTGATGTTGTTCGGAAGTTCCTCCTCCTCTTTCGTTATGTGAATGTCTTTCCCAACAGAACGACCACGTTTTGTCACGATATTGTGGACGAACTCACTATGTTGCAGTCATGGAATGCAAAATATAAATGTGTTTCTGCTGTGATCAATTTG
The DNA here is from genome assembly GCA_038406195.1 of Haplosyllis anthogorgicola. NCBI lineage: Eukaryota > Metazoa > Annelida > Polychaeta > Phyllodocida > Syllidae > Haplosyllis > Haplosyllis anthogorgicola. The sequence goes on from JBCAUI010111098.1 coordinate 458, forward strand.
ATTTCGGATCCAAACTGAGGCCAAGGCGTCTGCCACGAAAGGTTAAATTGTAATAATCTTTCCTGTGGACGCCATATGGGATGTGTAGTAGAGCAGTCAGGTCAATAGTGACTGAAAAGCAATGTTATGTCTTTCTGGCCGGAAAATATGTGATACAAGTCAATCTGCATACACGAATAACGAATGTGATATTGCTCCTATTAGGCATTCACAGTTCTTATGGAACCTGTGAGTGATGTGTCTGTTCTGTTATCTTTATAATTTTGTTATATTTGTATGGTTAATGAGAATCCAAAAAATTGTTGTTTGGTGAACATTTCAATGTCTTACAGCGTCAGACATCACTTTGTAATGTTTGTTTCTTACAAATTAAAGATGACATTGACCGAAGAACCTTATAGAATCCTTTTTCTTACACGAACATTGTAACATTGTGCATAATTAGGCTGATAAATGGCTGTTTTCACCATTAATAACGTATAATCACCGTAGTTGTCAGTGCCAAAATTAACGACGACCGTTGTACATTCAAAGATAGCGGAACTATACTGTTAGACACTGGCGTAATCTACATAGGAAGCTCTGGTATGTTTCAGAAGCTGTAATTGCAATGACAAGTATTCCTGAATAACGTTCGTTATTGCGGTGTAGCCTTTCGTTAACCACCGAATTCGTGTAACCTTTGATTGATTCCCAGAATTTGCCTCAATGCGGAATCTTCTTCTAGTCGTGGTGACCTATCACCTCCAGCCCTAGAAGAAACCCAACCAAAAGATCTTCGACTGAACTCGTTTCAACTGCGAATTGACTTGGAAAGCCCAAGCAACGGACTTTAAAATTCACATTTATTTGATTTGGATTTGAAATCTGGGGAGATATTGGCGTTTTACTTGAAAAGGGTATTTAAAATCGACTCCAGAAGCGAATACAGCATTGAGTAAGAAACGCCCTTGGAAATTTTTGAAAGATCTTATTAAAGAAAGAACACAGGTTGCTTGGATGAAATCTGCAGGGAAATTGGATCCTAGGAAATGAAGTTTCCTGCTGAAGGTAGTTCCAATATATAGCGAATTCAAATAAACGCGTTGTATTTTGTAACCATCAAGGTCACATTAATCTATGAACCTCGCAATTAATTTTGCTATGATTAATTGGAAATTGAGAGATTACTCCAGGATAGACTATATGTCTGCAGTATACCTCCACCCAAGTCATTCCTCGGATTACCCTTTCTTTCAATTGTTCGTACAATTTCTTTGTATCAGTATTAAGATAATGGGCAAAATTCACTTAGGATGTTTTGATAAAGTAACCTTTGTTTGAACCATAGTATACATACACGAGGTATCGTTTTCCTTGCAATGTTTACAAATAGTTATTGTTAGTGTCTGGCGTATTTAATATAGCTGACATGAATAGACAACATGAAAGGTACATGATATATTGAATGCAGTGATAAGGAAAGTTATCATGTTTATCAAAATTGTTTTAAACGAAGTTATTTGAAAAGTATGTATGTTGTTTTGTAACGATAAACTCAAATGTGGATGATCCACTCAACATCTGAAAGTATATCATTGCAACATATTCAGTTATTCATAATGCTGATTTCTATCGAGTATCTATCGAGATATCAATGCAGTTGTTCCCTTCTCGGTCAGATTAATTTTCCTGAAGAGCGTTTCGCCTGAAAGCTACGAAACTTTCTTCGGGGAATGTCGAAATTGGTATAATCTATGCGATGTTTTACAGTGGAAGAGGGTCGATTCGTCTTCGGTGAAGTATTTTTTTCTCGGTAAACTGGTTACAAATACATTACCGGCACCACTTTAGTTCTCCCTTTAAGAAGACATACCGCTCGGCCCACGCCTTTTAGTTCGTGTCTGACGTCCAGCAAGTTCAGTTAATATTTACTGGATGGCATTAATGGACATTCGCAGAGTGGATACTGTGAATGAATGGTCGTCAATAATATGGGGAATTTGTTTAAGGTTTGTAGCATTCTTCTTGTGGGTTCTCCATGTGAGTTCTATGTAAATTTTCCTGACATTCCATCGTCGTGTCTTGTGTCTTGATTTGGGTGAAGATTCGTCCCATCGAACTGCTTGGTCATAGCAGGGAAATTTTGAAATTGGAAAAGGAAAATCATGTTCGGTTCTTACGTTGCTTGTTCTGACGTAGTGTAGTAGATACTCGACAAAAGATGGACACTAACCTTTTTGCAGTTCACAGCTTACATCAGCTACATATGCTAATGGCATATCTTGGCACTGACCTGTAAAACAGTGTTTGCAGAAACTTTCATCACAAGATTCATACTTTAATCTACTTTGTTATATGAGCTGTAGTAAAGTTTGACCCAACTTGCACAAGCTCTCTTTTGAGACTTGCTTGAAGGACATGTTGCCTTGAAAGAAACGCTTAAAATGGACCGCATTTATTGGAGATCAGTTTGTACACGAGAAGCTTTTCTTCATATAAGGAATCATATCTTTTGAAACTGAGCGCAATCACTCCCATTGTGAGCGTTATAAAGGGTCAAAGGGATGCATTTCACCAGTGTTGACAACAGGTCAGGTTTCTAAAGAGAGTCTGGCCATAAGGATGGACTATGAAACTATGTTTTCACAAGAATGAGCAACGGGAACGCAATGGAACTGTGAGTAAACAACAGTAGAGAGTTACTAGGGCGTGTAAAGGTGGAAGGTTAGAATAGGAACATGGAGTAATGAAAGACGTCAAGATTAAAGTTATCTGCAGATGTCAGTAATTGCGGGCAAGAAGCTGCAGATGTGCACGTTATCATGTAAGAAGCAAAATCTAAACGTCTAACAGACGAAATGGTATCAATTATTAACATATAAATCGCCCACTAAACTGTCCTTAACCTCCGCCGAGATTCTAAAGAAAGTTCCATGTGGAAAACGAGATGGAGCAATTAATATTTCCTGTTTATGTTGCCTGATAGAGTAGCTATGTTCCTACTGCATCTGTTCTGAGAGAAGAGATTTTTTTGTGAGAAGCACTCATAGATTATTTACTTGGTTACCCAATTTGTATCTTCATATTGCTTTGGTTATCCGTTCCAATTCTGTTACTGACAGGTCTTTTGGCTCATTTGGCATAATTGCCAAAGAGCCTACAGAATCATGAATTGTCCGTCATTGTTGTCGTCATTGTTGGCATTGTCGTCTGTGCACAGTCACCCTGAGCACACTGTTGATCATAGAGACTTCATATCTTACATATGCACCTATGTCCTATCTCAAAGCCTAGCAAAAAATATATTGATGTGAACATTATTCTCAAATTGGCAGCCATATTTGTTTTTTTCTTTGAACCCTACTCCTGGACAGACAGTTGATGGTACAAACTTCATATTTGGCAGTGATATGCATCTCCACACTCTCTTTATTAAAAATTATGTAGATGCCACTTATATTCATAGTTTGGCACTCATATTTGTGTTTTTTCATAGATGATATACTTGGGATCCAATCTTAAGACATGTTATCTGTATCCATGTGATATTGTACCTATATGTCTTAGTTTTATGATATTCCCAAAAGAGCTCAGGTCCATCTGGACCTATTTTTTACAGAACTGTCCCACTTTATGCGTTTTCAAATCGCGTTAAATCATCTTATCTTCCTTCCAACAGCCGAGAGCCGAAACAAACTTCCCATTGGTGGAGAAAAGTTGAGTCAAACCTGTCTGTACCGGTGAACTTACAGAAGTTATTCGACCGTCTTATTTCAATCTAGGTCTATGCAGTTTGCCATGCTGTGATACGAGTACTAGATCGGTTGTTAGCAGTTGAATTATCAATATCAATTTCTCTATGCAAATGAACCATGGCGTGTTATCAGGGCCTGCAGTCTATCTGCTGAAGCAGCCTGAGCAGCATGTTGTGTAAAGTTGCTGCAGCAGTCGAGATGTTTTCCGTCTAGCATAAGCAGGCCGTATTTACTTACAGTTTGGCCGTTCACAACAGTGTAGATATTCGTTACTGAAAGCTTTTATTTGACTTCAAGTTTATAATTAAGGTAAATATTTTTTGTACGAAATGTTGCACTCGGTTTATATTATTCCAATACAGGAATTATCCGTATGCTGAAAAAGGATATTTGGTTACTTACGTGGCTGTGACTTATCGATTGGGAGAGGAAGGTAAATTCTTATCAGGCGTTTGTGTTTAGAGGCATTCGTTCCTGGTCTGTGGACTGTTTTGTTCGTAATTGGTATTTTGTCTAAAATGAATGGTGCAATAGATGATGGTCACACACGTAGATATACTATGGCAGGTTTATGTAGGAGGAAAGCTAAACAACAAATTGGTTGAACCATCAGGACTGTCATTCATTAGCTGTTTTCAAGACTTGATGCGTTGAGAAATCACTTTCAGTTGATGAAGCAGTTTGGTATTTTTTTACATTCAGCAGTGTAAGTTCTCGTCGCATCAAAAAAAAATGAGTTTGATTTAACACAGTTCTGCTAGTAACATTCATAGACAGAGGTGTTGGTGTGTTGATGTAGAGTCGACCAAGATTATCACCAAATGAGCATTCACAGTTGGCAGATCAGGCAAAATATACGAATGAACTAACCAGGGCATAGTAACAGGTTCGGTTGAAACATGCGTGCAGTCTAAGCATAGGCTATGTAAATCTAATTCAGAAAGTATTACAGAGTGCACTTCTACAATGGATAGATGTTAGCAACATGAAACAGTAAAGTACACTGTAAATTACTCAGTGTGTACTCAGATAAAACTAGACAGCTGCCATATATTGCTTGCCCTCGTGTTTCTACTAGATCAAGAGAAGCATGTTGAAGTGTTGTGTCTTCTTCCCCGATCGAACGTGAAAAGCTATTAGTTGCTAGTTGTAAGTGGAGGTACTTGAGGTGTGGCGTCGCGGCAAACCGCGCACAGGTGATATTGGTAGCAGCACGCGGTCAAGGTTTAGTCCGAGTACTATCAGTGATAGTTAAAACGCTAACTTAGGATGTTTCAAGTTAGTTACGATGTACCCACATTGCGATCAAAGAGAGTCTTAAGTAGGGTGATCGGTACGATTATGAAAAGGGTATGAACAAAATTGTCCTTTTGGAATACAGTGTAAAGAGACATCAGTCGACTCGCAATGAAACAACAAATAAATTACAGTACTGCAACATGTAATTTGAAGTTTTCTGGATGAAATTACAATTACTTTCATGATATGAACATCGTTCACATCCCAAAATAGGAACATATATTGCTAGTCTTTCATCATGTGTCTTTCAGCTTCAAGTGGCAGTTCGGAAGTGGAAGGTCTTTGTACCAACTGTTATTGAAGGTTGGGACATGATTGTAATAGATAAATGTAGAGAGCTAGAAAATATATTGGGCAGAATTTATTGGGTTCTCTGTCAAAGGAAATGCGGGTGCAGTTACAGATGTCAAAAGGAAAGTAAAGGCGTTTAGAATGAGTCCATCAATAAACGGTTGTGAGAAATAATGGAGGCGTTACTTAAATAGGCAGATTGTCGAGAGACGATAAATCTCAGGAGAGTTTCTGCTACTTTGCAGGAAATGAGGTTTTCAAGAAATGTGGGGTTTTTTCTGGGGAGGAATGCACTTCAGTTGAAAAAAACTGTAGGTCGTGTATTTAAAGTTAAACGTAGTTGTATGTAAGTTGTTAATGTCACAGATTAATTGGCAGATCGAACTCGATTGAAATGGAATTCTCAAGGCTTTTCTCGCATTTGTTGGAACCAACTTGTGCTGTCGCGGAGAAGCCTTCTTTGACTTTGTTGATGATCGATTAAGCCGCCCACAATTACCTACACTTCCTTTTGATAGACGCTTTGTCATGAAAGTTTATACCAATATTCACAATTACGTATATTACGTAGAAATATTGGTGGCATAATTTCTTAATGTAAAGAACGATGCTTTAATACAGAGCAATGTAGCGACTAATGATAAAGATATTTTCAGTATCCTCTGAAAGCTTACACAGTAGACTGTAGTGCACAATGACAGTGAATTATTATGTCATTTATGGCAATTTGTGTGTATTATGCAGTATTTCATATGGCACATTTGCTATTGTGATGGTTCAAGACATTATCATTCGTATTTTTCATGGTATCATGTGTCGCATTCCGTATAAATTCAGCACAACACATTATTGAAAGCATAGGTAGATATCTATGGTTTAGGGTTTTAACGTGACGATTTTTTATCGGTTTCGTTTCATGCACCTTCAAAGTGCTCAACCCATAAAACGGCAGTAAATATTCTAAGCCTCTGTCATGGCTAATTTAAGGAAGCTTTTCCGTCCATGGAAATTCTTACTATGACAGATTTATAGAAGACCTGATAGTGACATACATATTGAATTCCCATTAGCCACCATGCAAAAACCACAATTTATGAGCCTTTGGTCTAAATCCTGCTAGATGGAAGCTTCTAATATGGAGATTTTAGGGGAAGAGGCTGAATTGATGACATGTCCGCGTGGAATGAGGGTCAATATGGGTCTTCCACAAATATCCTGCACTTTAGGCTGGAAGCTAATACCTCTACATAGACTGATGCGTTTGGATTCTCGCCGCAAATCCAAATCAGTGCGGTGCAATGGAACGTTTGCAACATTGTTATGTGATGCAATGTCGCTTGGCTTTCAATGTCGCTACGATTGGACTTCGTTCCAAGCAACAGGCAAAGGGATGCTGTGTTTGTTGGTAATTTCGCCAGATTTGTTATCTTGCGTATTTTGTGTGTTTGCTGTATCCATCATGGCACATGCGAAAACCAGATAAACAGGAAGAAATAACCTTCCCGTTTCTTTCTGTGTTAATTCTCAGGACAATTGATGTACTGCAGGAACATCCAAAGTGGGTCATAAAGATGGCCGACACATCAGTAGGCAACGCATTTATTATTCCTCTGGGAACTGCAGTCCGAAAAGAGGGTTTAGTTTGTCTACAGATTGAATGAGGACAAGTAAAGCCTGTCATTAGTGAGAGTTTGGTGTAGTTTTGGGTGTCGAGGCCATCTGTGGAGAATCCCACCGTCTGTGATCTGAGAACCTGAAGTCAAGAACCAGTTGGTCAAAACCGTGTGCTCAAAGACTTAGATTGACCAAATTCTTTTTACGTCTCGGACACACGGGCAGTAATTATATTCGCTTGCAGTAGTCTGTACCATGAAAATATTCAGTTAACGAAGAACTTCCTTCATTTATGGAAATTATTTTTGCACCATCCTGAGTTTTTTTTTCCTGAGCAGAAGTCTGAGAATTGCTGACCGATTCAGCTGGATCGTTTTGAAAATAATCGACTGTCCTTTCAAAATGTTAGGAACTGGTGGAACACTTCGAAAATTTCCTCTGCATGTTTTTCAGATATTGCAAATAAATTCAGATATGGCAACACGATAATGGCATTTCAATTATAGCTTCTTGATATTGACTGAGTGTTGCTTGACAGTCCCCTCCGTAAAATCAAAAGGGATTACACGACTATCTCTCCCTTGTATGCCAGGGCTTAGAAGATACATGGATCTCTGTGAAAACCTGTTGACCCATTCTGTTTTATCTTGAAATTGATCCTACAAACCCCGGTAATGTAGTCCTCTGCAGGAGCAACTGCCTTACTTTGACAAATGCTGCAAACTCAATTTTTTAAAGCCTTGAATTATGTATGGTGAAGTAATGTCCAGAATAGGAATTGCCGGCTCGGGAGTGGTTAATGTTTAATGCAGGAATTGTGATCAATAATGCTCTGTTTTTTTAAGTGCTTTAAAAACATTTCCTGTCTTCGGAATCGCATTTTGCCATCAGTTTTGTATGATTCGTTTTAAAATTTGAAACAGGCTATGATCGTTTCCGGACCAGCACCCCATGAGCTCAAATGAGAAATCCCGAGTTTTCGTATCTTGTTTTTTTCCAATCGCAGTTCAGTCCTTGTAAAGCACATAGACTGGATGGTAGTTTACTTCGACACACGGGTAACGTATAAATGAACTTCTTGGGTTAAAGTGACTTTCAATACATTATCATTGACGGACAAACATGGACCCAACGATGTATTCTGCTCTGTACCTCGGATATAATACTGATCGATGAGTCCAATACCTGCCGGATTTACACACAAGTCTCCCGTGGAAACAGAGAGGACACTCCGCGAAGAGGGGACTCACCCATCAATAGTGTAATTGGCTCGTCTCTTCAATCCTTGAAGGTTCATCACCCAGGCAGTGATGCAAGTAAAAAATTGGTGAGCTTGTGCGCATTTAAAGGCAAAAGGGACCTTTGACTTTCTCATGCTGTGTCATTGACGGGCAAATACCAAATGCCTGTTCCGTCTTCGTGGGTAATGTCTTATGGACATGCCATGGTGGGTCACATTGCACAGATTATGACAGCCGAAATTAGAGCCACTTTAAATGTCAAAGCAGCATTTGCTCTGGGCTAAGAAAAGCGTAGACCATTAAGGTTTTGACCGTCATTGGGAGGAGAACTTTCGAAAGTACACGATAGGGCGAAAGGGCATACTCCACGAGGCTATGATCTACTCATAAGGACTGGACCCTCTAATCTTGTCAAGTCGTAGACTTTGCTTCTGGAAATGATCTTTGTAACCTATGTTGCATAGGTGTTTCTAGTCACATCTGCGTAATTTTATTTTGCCTTTCGCAAATAGCTTTACGGCTGCAGGTTTCGGTTTGTCTGAAATGTATGTCGAGGGTTTGCTGATCCTCCAATGGAAAATTTCATAGGCTGTTTTGAAGGATCTTGTACTGAGACAATTTTGATAGTATGAAGTTCATACGGATGACGAAGTATTCACATGTCCATATACATTCTTTGGAGATGGTTTGTTAAATACTAAAATAGAATAGCTTTTTGAGCACTTGCGCTTTGAATAAATAAATGAATACTGATAACCCGTCTAACATGGTGGAAACATGTTAGTAGGTTTAATATTGGTTTTTACCGCACAAAGGGTTACGACTTACAGCAGCTTATTGAGAAGAGAAGAGAGTGGCTTTTAAAAGAAGCTGCTTTATATGAAAATATAAAGAAGTGGAGAGAGGCTTCATCTGCTGCGCCAAGAACTTTTACGATCTATAAATATTGGATAAAGAATTAGATTTGAGGGATTTATTTTATGGATAGAACGGAAAAGTATGTACATATGGGACGATGAAGGACGCAATAAAAATGTTCCATGAATATTGGGAGGATATGGAAAGAGCCGCGGCTTAGGTCAATATAAGGATAAATACAAGTAAGGATCATTTCCAATGACATTTGAGGAATTGCATATTCAACGAAAAGTGACATCGTAATATGAGAAGATTTTATATACGGGGAGAAGCCCTTTCTCTTTTTTTTTCTCCAATCTTAAACCTGTAGAGGTTTTGGTGGAATTTATTTATGTTGCAATGAAACCGCCTTGATGAATTGCACCGTTTGTTATTATTCCCTAAATGTCAAAGTGATCTCAGTGGTTCTTTCAATAGAAAGTGGAGTGTAATATATTATGAACATGCAACAACAAAATCAACACGATGGCAAACACGCTTCCGTAAGATGTAATTCTGCTATCTAAACACGCACTCTGTTTTCCCCTCTGATTTTGTAGGTTTATTCTGTTATCGGTACCTTTTGCGTTTGATTATATTTCTAAATTAGAGCCAATCATTTGCGTTTAATGGACCTATTTTATTGATCCATCCTTGCTTGGTATCTCACTTGCACATGCAACATTGTGATATATCATGCGAATGTTTCCCATATTTACTTTAATTCAAAATTTTCAATATTGAATCATCGGTGAGACTCGAGGGTATTGTATCTAAACATGTTTTGTTTCCTTCCAGTATTGAGACGTTTCGAGTCCTGTGGGTACCGATTCGTTTTCTTATCAAATATAAAAATACATACACAACAGTCTGCTTACAGCCGAGGAAACCGAAGTCCCAAACCACCCGTTGGATCGTTTCTGAAATCAATACATAAAGCATCCTATTGAACATATCCGTTTTGCCTTTCTGCTTGCAGGGTTTATTACAAGCGCATGATGTGGTCGCACACGAGGTTTACAGTGAAGACGCAATCCGGGTGACGCCGCCCCCGCTCGCGCCCTACCTGAACGGCGACGCAGAAGCGGACAGCCCGAACGGAGATGTGGAGATGGAGAATGTTACGCGAGTGCGACTCGTACAGTTCCAGAAGAATACCGAGGAGCCCATGGTATGTGTGTGTAATGTGCATTAGTGGCTTGCTTCCTCCTTACAATAAAGTGATGTAGATGACATCTTCTCGGGGAGATTACATGAAATTGTAGACATATTTTTAATAGCTTCGTGGAAAGCTGTAAAAGCCTACGTTTTCCTGTGTGCACTTGCATGTGTGCTAAATTTCCACTATTTGAATATAACCGTCATGATTTTGTGATAAAGCACAATGATCGCATGGCGCGTCACAATTCAGCATTTACTGGTTTTCACGAACTTAAAAGTATGAATCCATAATGTTTGTTGGTGTTATTTAGTATGCATAATTGAGCCGGTGGCATTTCAGCGGTTTTCCATTTGATTAGTTCCCATCATTGTAAAAAAAGTTGATGCAAAGGGCTGATTCATCAGTTGTAATATTTCCTAAAAGGAAAAAGATATTGCGAGAAGATCAATGAATGTTGCATCGCGCTATCTCACACAAGAGTACCATCAGTAAGTGATAGATATGTGAAGGGGGAATGCACTTTCCATGTAGAAGTAAACAATGACCGATGTATTGTTGTACCCCTTTAGGGTATTACCCTCAAGATGAATGAGGATGGGCGGTGTATTGTGGCCAGGATTATGCATGGAGGCATGATACACAGACAAGGTAACAATTTTTTTCTATTTGCTGGAAACTAAAATGTATTTACTCAACACGACTGAAATCTAGAAAAACATGCTAAATTACCTTCATTCTCAGAAATTATTGACAGTTTTTCAACGTTTTTAAGCAGTTAATGAAGCTGCCAGATAGAGATGAAGTCGCTTCCGCTTAATTCATTTCCCTCAAGCCAGCTGTCTTCGTAATCGTTTCGCTTTCATTGATTTTGTTGCCTCGCGTGCCTGTAATTTGCGTCTAATAATGTGTAATGCAACGTATTTTATTCTCCAGGTACTTTACATGTGGGAGATGAAATCAGGGAAATCAATGGGGTCAGCGTTGTCAACCAAACAGTCGAAACCCTGCAAAAAATGCTGGTAGGTATTTGTGCAAATAATGATGCCCAGGTTACTCGACATTTGTTTTCCATTTGTATGAATGTGACAATTAAGCAAAGACGGACAGTTAACATGTTGTCCCATTGATTTGCATGAAAACTTGTTATTGCAATAATTTATTTGTATCGTCATTGCAAAAATTCTTACGGTTAACACATTATCCATTAACCCTACACAACCATTTTGAAGCACTACGTGAACCGAAAGCAACAGTTCGGTGGAGACACGACTATCATTTGCTTAATTAGACAATAACAGAAATATCCGAAATGTTTATGTTGTAATAAATGACTGTGCGATAGCAGTCTTATTTATGATATATTGCATGATAAAAAAGTAGTTTTAATTAACATTGTTATGTTAGAACAATTTCATTAACAGATGAAAACAGCGAGTTGACATTTTGTGAAGTGGGCGACTTGTTAGAAATTTATTTTTCCTTTAGTTAATTTGTTTTTTTCCCCCTAATGTTGAAGACCCTGAAAACTACCGATATGTACAGAATAAGGTCTTTCGTTTCTACGTTGTTGTTTGTATTGTCTATGTCCATAAAATTGTAGAGACGTTGCGATTTCCTGAGCCTCAAAGTGATACCCGATTTTCACTCCATGTTGAATCGAGGCAATGATCTGTGTGGCTGCGCAGAGGTAAAGGTGGTTGAGGAATCTTTAACTTTTGAGTTTTAAAACTGGTTTCTCCCAAAAGGATCTGTTTAAAATAATCTGGGTATTTTAGAAAATACAGGGGTGCTACACACATATCTGAACCAGTTTTAAGACAGTTCTCTACAGGCATTTTTAATATTCAAATGATATTCTTTTTTGTATTTCAGACTTTTAATACTCTTGTTTTAACTACCACTGCATTCCCCTTAACTTGAACCCTTTGACTTAAAACATCTATTTTTATCTTGTAGTGTCGAGTGTCTTTCCTGCCATCACAAAGTCACCTTGGCAAAGGTTTTTTTTGCATTTATAGCACCCAGACACCCTACGTTTGAAATACATCTCTCTTAATATGCAACTTGCTTTTTTCAGACCAAAAGCCTAGAACCTTTTCCTGCAACTGTATATAATTTCTTTTATAACTAAGCTCAAATTAGAACAGTTTTGTAACTTTCATTTTAGCATAGATGCCACAGAAATTTGGCCTCGTATTAAATTATTCAAGATATATGTGCGGAAGACGTTATTATATTTTAATGTATTTCTCAAGGGAAAACTTCTTCTAATGTTTACTTGACATTTTGTCATTGCAGAAGGAGGCTCGGGGAAGTGTAACGTTAAAAATAGTGCCAAGTTATAGAAACCCTCCAGCACAGTGTGAGGTAAGATATTCTCGTTATGTATCACCGAACTAAAACATGAAAGCAACATAAAAGCAAAGCTGAGTGCAAATGTGAATAAGCCAGATAATCTATTGGTGAAAATACTATGCAATACGCTAGTTCGATTGACATTTGACGATTGACAGTTGACGTAATATTTATATATGAAGTGAAATCATATGTTAAGTAATTTCAATTAATTACATACATGGTCTGTTAATAACATACTTAACTTGAGTATGTTCTAACTGAAAATCCTGAATTTTGAAACAATAAACTTCCACAAACGTTTTTAATGTATTGTTTTCTCCATGTTTGACTACCATTAACGCACACTTGCTGGCTGTTTGTAGATATACGTGAGGGCATTGTTTGACTATGACCCTCGGGAGGATGAGTTAGTACCATGCGTCCAGGCCGGCGTGCCCTTCAAAGCCGGAGACATCCTGCAGGTCTGTGCGGCTATCAACGATGTCTGTGCTGCTAAACTTCTTTCTTTGCTTTACTCATTTATGTGTTCTTTATCAGTACTATATATGGTGGGTGAGCTAGTCCTTTTCACTCTTTACGTTTATTATGAGTTTTTGCATTTTACGTTTTGAAGCATTTTTTCAGTTTTGTATTTTTTTTCTGGAAATTTGAAGAGCATCCTACTGCTCATCAAAGACATAAACAGAAACTTTTACCGATCTGATTTGGATTACTCAATAAACTCGGGGTGAACAATTTTTCAAAACTGGATATTGACCTTTTGGATTAAAACACAAATTTTAACTGGTCTAAACTGGATTATGCACATTGCTATGACATCGGATAGTATCACGGAATACAAAGTGAACTAACCATGATTTGAAAACGTTTTCACGGATTATTTTCACCATGTAAACTGATAAAGGATACATTGCATTTAGCGGTTAAGGAGCACTTCTACTGCTGCAGCGCGAAGGATCTACCAAACTAGTGGGGAGCACTGACGCATGATCTTCTACTTCTAATCGCAGCAGATAAGCAGGAGGCAAAGAGTACAGCTTAAATATACTGAACTAATTATCCATTAAATTCCTCAACTATCCTAGTACAAATAATGTAGTTTTCAAAAATAAATCATTGAAGTAATATTTCAAATAACGGGGTATTTACTACAACAAGAATGTCTTTCAGTCAAAGGCTCACTCCCCACTTTGCAAGTAGTCATTAAAATGCCATAAATATTTGACCTTCAAATGACCTTGATTTCCATTTTGACCTTGACTTTGGGTGTTGGTCATATTGGCTGATAGTCAAAAATTGGTATATTTTAATTACTGTGGCCTTAGACTTGACCCAATGACCTTTGAACTCAAACTTGCCCCCGATATTATGAAGACATGCGCCTGCACCAAAAATTATGGCTCAAAACATTCACCTACACATACACACACACACACGACTGAGAGCATTACCTTCCCAAATATGCAGGCAGTAACAAAAATTAAAACCAGAAATGCTACGTTGTAGATGTCGGTACATTGTGAAGTACTCTTTGCCAATTGCGTCACATAATCTCTATCTTGACTCTGTATTTTCCACACAAGTGCACCGTGTTACGGGTAATTGCTTTCAGATATTTGTACGGGCGCTATTTGATTTTGACCCGCGTGAGGACGAACTAATTCCCTGCACTCAGGCTGGAATATTCTTCAAATGCGGGGACATTCTGCAGGTCGGGATAAGTAACATACATAATAGAGTGGATTCTTATGAACCTACAAACCGGTTTCGGATTTACTAACATTTAAATCAAACGGATAACAGACGATTCCTCTTTATTTTTATCATATTTTAAGTAATGTGATACAGAAGGATCTAGAATACAAATCTTACTGGTAGAAAGTTATGTACAGTATAAAAAAATAAAGTGTTATGATGTATATGAACTTTAAAATTACCCAGAAAGTATGAAATAAAACTAAGCGTTTGTAAAGAATTAAATTACTCCCAAGGTCGCAACAAGAAATTAATTTAATTTTCACCATCTTCCTTCTTAAGTAAACATTGCTTAACTTACAATAACTAATGCTTCTTGCAATTTACTTAATTAATTTAGACTTAAGTGATAGTTCCCAAGCAAAAAAGTAAAGATGTAACTTTCTTCAAAATATAACACTCTTTACAATTGCACGCGTTTCGAGTGGTCTTAAGTTAACGGTATCAATGGTACTAAGGTAAGTACAAACTTGTAGGTTATACCATCTCAAATTTTAATGTGGCCCTTGTAGGTAATAAGTAAAGATGACCACAATTGGTGGCAAGCGCGGAAGTGGGGTCTGGGTGGTAGTGACGCTGCTGGTTTAATCCCCTCACCTGAGCTGCAGGAGTGGAGAACAGCCTGTCAGGCCATGGAAAAGGCTAAAAAGGATCAAGCTGGTATGCTACATACATACACTTTACTTATTTAAATTCTAGTTATTACACGAAAATATGTATAGTATTAACTGACGCTGAGTTTCCAAAAGTAATGCATTCTTCCAACCATCCGTGTAACAAGACTTTATACTGTATTTATGCTAGTCTATCATTCTTATACTATTAAACTATAAAATGAAATGTAAAAAATTCAGTATGATAAAATGTAGATATCTGTATGATAATTAGAAAGCGAAAACACAAGGACAATTAGTCTTTGGTGCGCACCGGGTAATTCTATTGAATGAATTTATTTTGCAGTGAACTGTTCGTGGTTTGGTCGCAAGAAGAAGCAGTATCGTGATAAATACTTAGCCAAACACAACGCTGTATTTGACCAGCTCGACCTGGTCACGTACGAAGAAGTGGTGCGGTTACCTGCGTTCATGAGAAAAACTCTAGTATTATTAGGTGAGGCTGCCGTTAAATTTTCTGATACAAATCTAAGGCATCCAAGCCACTTCATGTGACAAGACGCATTCATGCAAACAACGGTGTAGCGTCAGTTTTATAGTCTTCTTGTTGTATTGTTAACTTCATAAATTTAGTGCTAAACGTATAAATTTAAACTCGTTTTCACTTGCAGGTGCTCACGGTGTTGGAAGGAGACATATAAAGAATACCTTAATTACAAGTCATCCTGACAAATTTGCATACCCCATACCCCGTGAGTGCAATTTTACTCGCTCTGTAAATGTAAACTTTCTCTCACTGTGTGCAAGGAGGCACACAAACTGAAAAAGAATTACTAATAGGCTATTATATCCTTTATTTTACTGTGGGACAAACAATAGTAACTAAAGGGCTCAGTAAGAAAATTATCACTTGGTAATGGGAACATTATCCTCAGATCAAGTTACTTGCATTCCAAAACAGGACTACCAGCGGCCATACTGATCTAAGAGAAGAGACTGCAAAACCAA
Source organism: Haplosyllis anthogorgicola (assembly GCA_038406195.1). Lineage (NCBI taxonomy): Eukaryota > Metazoa > Annelida > Polychaeta > Phyllodocida > Syllidae > Haplosyllis > Haplosyllis anthogorgicola. Next base: position 16,434 of record JBCAUI010111098.1, read on the forward strand.
TTTGAAAACAAACAGTAGTAACTACATTTAGCCTTGAGTAGCCGGTAGTGTAATTTCTATCTTTAACAGACACAACGCGGCCTCCAAAGAAAGACGAAGAGGACGGCAAAAACTACTTCTTCGTGTCACACGAACAGATGATGAACGACATCGCCGCCAACGAATACCTGGAGTACGGTACACACGAAGAGGCCATGTACGGGACGAAGCTGGAGACGATACGACAGATTCACGAGCAGGGCCTGATGGCCATACTGGACGTGGAACCTCAGGTGAGCTGCTTAACCACTCAACCCAATGCCCAATCTCCTTACACCCCGCTCCCTGACAAACAACCCTCATCGAACAATGAAACATACCGTCTTCCTTCCTAAGCTTCTTCCACACATAAGCCAATCATAAATCATCGTTCAATATCCATATTACATACACTTGTTACCTTCAAAGTCCGTTCCCTAGTGTGTTGCAACCTCACTATCCCAAACATCCATCCCCACAGAAACCTGACCAATCATGGACTGCGTATATTATAACTTAAAATTTACCATTCTTAACATAAAAAATATTAACGCAAAGACGAGATATCTTTTATACGTTAAAGTAAACATAGCGACCAAACGACTGTTTTTCAATCGAGTTCACTTTCGTGTACGTATATCGGATATTCAGTAAATTTATAACAGTGATTTCGCTTTTCCTAAATCGAACATATGAGACCCAAAGTCCTACAGTATCACTATGGAGCTATACCTAGCTTTTGGCCATAACACACGCATTACAACAGGCATCACCGATCCCGCGTTTTTATATAAAGTCAATTGGTTTAGATTACATTAATCTCTTTGAGTGTGAGTCAATAAGTACAGAAATAATATCAGTAGCAATATGCCATTTTTTGGTAACTTTCCTTTTTCCTATGTTTCACTTTGCTTATTTTGCCTCTTTACTACATATTTTTGAGTCGTAATTTTGTTTGAAAAACACAAAGCAATAATATTTTTGTTATTTTCAGATGGTTTGTAAAACGTCTAAAACTTTATTTTGGTGCATTTGCCTTTAGATTGACCTGACGTGCATTTGATAAATTATTAAAATGTAAAGTTTTAGAGCCTAAACTCTAGATCAGGTGTTTCACAATACTTACTAAGATTTCTAATCGTGTCCAGGAATGTTTGATAAACGCGCATGCTGGAAATAGTACTAAAAATGTACCTACCGTATGTGAAAATGCTGGTAGAAAATTTATATCGGCCATGGAAAACTCTGTTTCGAAAAATCTTACTATTTTCAACTGGGCCTTTTGCTGACATGAACTCTAGGTAACAAGCTTCACCTTTTAGAATTTGCAACTCGTCCTTATGACTGTAATATGTTTTACCATTAAGGAAGAAAACTAGGATGTTTCGATACACCTTTAATAGGCACTTATTTCGCCCTCGGTCACCAATGCTCCAAAACAGCCCCCATACTAACCCTACAAAACGTAGGCTTCATTACGGTTTTGTCATTTTAGACTCACTGTCTACAAAGTATTTTTGGCCCATCATTTTTGTTGTCTTTAGTTTTGACATTACTACTTTTGTGTTCAGTTTCATTTTTAAGAATTAGTTACCATTATCATTTTTGACATTGTCATATTTTTATCGCAATACTCAGTGGGTATTTTATTTGTCAGCACTCTTAATTGCAAGCAACTTTATATGATGTTTGTTTTGTTTTTTACAATTGTGATACATCCATAAAAGAAGCGTGTAATTTACTTGTAAAATCATAGTGATTAATTAGTCAACAACGGAACTATAGAGATGTTCTTCAAACTTCGAACAGTCAAAGGAAAATCAATCCGCATGTCCAAATTTTTTTACAAAAATACTTTGTCACTATATCTTTATGAAGAAAAAAATGCATGGCCTAAAATATCTTCCTGCACTCTAAAGGCCTGGTGCATGCTGCAGAACGCTCAGCCAATCGGCTCTCAATATTGTGGTCAGATGACAAGTCACATGACTGGCGACCTTGACTTTTGAGCCCTTGTACTCAGCCAATCATCTATTCACTACAGTTAATGTTTTGCTTCTACGAGTATTAATGTTAGCTTGCATTTATCACTTTTCTATATAACCCTGCGTTTCTTCCTCTTATATATTATGAAATTGTGACACCTTTATTCTATATTGCCTCACTTGGTGTACTTTATTTTTAAGTTTTCTTTTAATTAAAAAAAGAGGCCAACTGATTTTATGTTTCATAATGTTGCTATTGCTGTATAATTTTCGACAAACCAACTACACAAAGCGATCTAGAGAATATTAAGAACGTATTTAACTGTTCATTCACTGTGTACTTTTTAGAACAATCTGCAATTTACACAAATTTTAATCAGAGTGATACTTGAAGTCGATTACACTTGTAGATTCTACAGTTTACGAACACTGTCATAGTAGTTATACTACCAAATGTACTGTACTTTTCGGGTTTGTAAAGAACCATTTTTATCAGTGTTTTTGCCCTTCTTTTGTTTATATCACACTACCCACCCACCCACCAACGTAAAGTTACTGGGAACTGAGATGGATGTAAGTGCAGACTTAGTCATTTATTCTAGAATTTGTTTGGCACCCAATCATATTAGTATATTTCTACTTTTTCTGTTGTTTTTATTTCTTGATTACTTGGTATCGTTTTGAATACCATGGTTACGACATCAGAATGGCCACCTGTTGTAAACTTTTAGATGCGTGCCCTAGCAACCGTTTTAAAGATTAGAATATGTAACATCTTTGTGATGGGACTTTATGACTGTAATTTTGTATTCCCCTGAACAATGCAAGTGTGGCTGTGCTGATGTCAGTTGCGCTGAAATGTGGGTGTGTGTGACCTTGAGAATGACATTGGTGACCTTGAACATTGACCCTTAGTATTCTGCGAGTGTTGCATTAACTCTCAAAAGCAAATGGACTTTTTCTCATGGGTCGCATAATTGCGAACATATGACTAACGAAAAATTATCTTTTCCTAACGAGGTTTGCCCTTATCAAATACTTCAAAACTTAAATTGGAGATTGGGGACTTAAGTTGTCAAAAGTCATCCACAGCAACTCAACCTATGAGAAACAGGGCATTTGTCTGGATCAGGTTGCCATGGTATTTTTTTTATCTTTTTTTTTTTCCTTTTTGAAAATAAATTTGCTTGGTTATAAAATTGTTGAAGAGATTCCCAATAGGGGTTTTAACAAGCGTAGTGGTCACACATACATTTATCGGAATGCTCTGAAAAGCATAAAAGTGATTTTGAATTTTTAAAAGCATCCATGTTAAAAACAAAAAGTTGATTGCATGGCACAGAAACATAAAATCACTTTGGTCCACTTTTTACGATCCTGATTTATCATTAATCATGAATAAAGAAATCGAACTCATTTCTGTTACATTTAGCTTTAGATTTATTAACTAATTATTCATTAAATTTATTATTTTAACATTTTCTTAACATTAACTTAAGTTTACTCTATTTAATGATATTAAAACAATAACGTCATCAGTACAACACCCCTAGCATAAATTTCCTAAACAAACATTTGGAGGTTAGAATTCAGTTTATTACCAACCTCCAAATGTAAGCTTTGGATATTTTCCGAATTTCTTCATCCTTCTCTCTGGCTTGGCTATCTACAACTACTGATAGAAACTGTATGCATGATCCCTGAAATAACTTGCACAATTTACTATCTCTGCAACTTGCAACTGCTTAATGAATTGCCTCAAAACGGAAAATCAACTAGATACGATAAAGTTTAATAATGTATTTATCTTGAATGATATCGGGCAGTGATTGTAAAGTGATGTAAACTATTGAGGTTCGCTTTCTAGTATTGTGAAGTTAACTCGTGACAAGGTGCATTATGCTGCAGTGTGTCTTTAGAAGTAATCAATCATAGTTACATGTAATGTATGTTTGATGACCATGTAGCAACCGACTAATTCGCTTGGTAACGGTAATTGCAGTCAGTGGCCACAGTAATGTGATGTAATGAAACTGGGAATTCAGTTCCGAACTTTATTGAAATAAATGTGAGGACAGACACACCAATCGTTACCATGGTTGCCAGGCTATGTGGTTGGTTGCTATAGTTTTGTTAACGTTCTCGTGACCCTTCGTGAAGTGAAGAAATTCAGCGCAGCGCCTGACTGACTCGAGCCCCATAGTGATGATTGGTGAATGCCATTTGTTGTTTTGTAGTTGCTAAATTTTAACGGATTAAAACAGGACATAATGCATTTCATCTCCTCGACAAATTAAATCGTTTAAATAGTTGATGTTATCGAAAAATAATCTAATAGTGACCATGTTGAGTACTTTGGGCTGGAAGGTGAAATGCATCATGGGTAACATGTAGCTGACCAAAAAGAGGCAGGAAGCATGCTAATGGCTATGTTGTCATGGCAACTGTAAGAATACTTAACCATTAACAGAACTTTATAAGGAACCCCATTATTCTATTCGAAAATAGTTCTTTTGAAACGGATTTAATTTTATTACAAGTGTTAAAAAAGTAATAGTTACGGAAATAATCAGAGGTACTAAGTGTAATGAAATTAAGATGAAAGTTTAAGAAAAGTCTCTTCGTCATGTATCGCATTCTATATTAACAGTCATGTCTAACTTTATTGAAGTTTTCATGCGAATTTGCCGTTGTTTTATGTTTGATAAATGTTATCTTTTGTTTTCAGTCTAATTCACCACTGCTAATATAGTTGTAGCTCAGTATTACACTGTGGTGGTAGCAGCACTTATTGAGAACAGGGCTGTGATTATTGTCATTTGTTTGGCCCATCTTATCTGGCTGACAACATAAGAAGCAAAGAAGATACGTTTTGATAGAATCCTCCTGACCACTAAATATAGCATTGCGCAACAATAAACATTCAAGCGCTGTTGGGTGATTTCAGTTTAAGCTTTCAACAGCCAGAAGAGATGCGTAAAACCTGTATTTGTGCACTTGGCAGGACCAGTCGTGAATCCAGGGGATTTACTTCAAAAATGATAACACAATTTTACAAAATTTCCCCAAATCCTGTTAACTTGCTCCAATCAGATCGTCACGACCGTCAAGCAGTGAGACATTGCGCACACAGGTCCCCTGGGTTACACCTCTGGTAAGTCGTTTAGTATTAAGAGATGGAGAGACGGAGAGCGTCCGTTGGTTTTACATGTGCATGATGAAACCTCTCTGATTGTAGGCACTCAAAGTGTTACGCACGGCCGACTTTGCTCCCCTCGTCGTCTTCATAGCCGCACCAACTGTGGCTTCCTTCAATGAGGTAACGTTACCCATGGCAACCAGTGCCTAGTTACCATGGATGGTTGTTAGGGTGTGCACCTGCTGGCGCAATTGTCAAAAATATCAAACCACACACTTGTGTCCGCTTTTATTTGTTTGTTTGTCTGTTTTTCATGTTTTAGTTTTTCTCCTGTGTCGTGATTTGTTGTACATTAGTGCTGTGTATTTTACGTTCCATTATTTCTATAAGTTTCGTTTTATTAATCCAATCTATATTTTCTTTATCCCCAACGACGGTCCAGACGGCAATGAGTGATCTGTTCCCGTTTCTTTTCATTAATAGTGCATGCTTTCAGCTGGCCAGTCAGTCTTCTCCCGTTTCGTTTCTGCCATGCCACAAAAACAGAACAAAAAAACCCATCACGTCCCGGTTATGCAAAGCTTCCACTTTTATGGCTACTGGCTCACTGGCGGTTTTCCGTTTTATTTGTTTGTCTTTTACATACAGGCGTTGAAAGTGCTGCGAACAGCGGAGTACGCCCCCCTCGTTGTGTTTATTGCCGCACCAAGCATGAGTGCTCTTGCCGAACTCCGTTCTAGTATCAATGTAAGTCACCCTTCATATCACAACAGCAACAAAAAAAGCAAAACATTACAATTCATCACTCAACGCTGACTGATAGCATCATTGCTGCTGCTCACCCTTATTCTTATTACTCTTCTAATCTGAAGTTTAGGTCAGCGTAATAAAAAAACATCACTTTGTGTCATTTCGTAATACATTGTGTAGAATTTGCATTGGGGAATTGGCAGCACATTTTATCCATAATCTGTGGAGATCTATAAAATACATAATAAGATGTCCGATATTGAAAAGAAAATACGATAATAGTTGATACACGAATTTGGACTTTTTGAATAATAAATGAATAAAGGGTATTGAAAAAGGACCCAGGGTTTCACGTTGCAATATCTAATTTTCTATTGTATACAATATTAGGAAGTTATAGTTAACACACCAAAAGTGCAACGTTCGTGCACAATGACTGCTTTGACGGTGAAAGAGGTTTAAAACTGACTACGATGGTTTACAATATTAAAATATTCAAAATAACACCGAAATAAAAATTGGGCAATGATGCTGAAAGTGCAAATTCTACACTATAAACTCAGCATGTTCATGTAAATCAGAATGCATGATGTTCACCACCAACCTTCAAGCAGACTTACAGAAGGTAAGTTATGAATACTAATATCAAAATCGCAGATGGAAATATGTTTCAAATATGTAAATCTAAAGCAACAAACAGGCAGGTGTACAATGAAGTCGGCGAGAATTTCGTGGTCAACTAAATGAAGTGGTAAGAACCAATTACGTTAATCCAGACGTAATTTCCCCAAAAGAGTCATGGGAAGAGTTTAACATGTACACTTTGGTACTGATCTTTAAAATATACAATTCTGAGGATTCAAAAGAAAGAATTGTAAATATGAGCGTCAAAGGATGATGCCAAAATCCAGGTAAGTTTGAATGCGTCACGTTTCATAATAATTGTTACATTTTAATCCTATTGTTATTTTTTCTGTTTGTGGTTTATATTTGTGTATGACCCCTAATCTTTGGAACATTCTGAAAGTGCTAATACTGAAACAATTAATTCCCGTACTATTTTTCAAATTACTAAACGAGTCAATAAAAAAAGAACTATTGGTTTCCAAGGATTAATTTTATGTCACAGTAACGTATGTTCACAACTGTAGAATTTAAACAGCATTTTATGTTAATTTAATTTTGTGTCATGAAAAACCTACTTGTAGAAATAATTAGTGTCTCGTTCAATTTTCTTTGTTAAGAGCTTTCACTGTTGTAAAGATCACATTCATCCTAGCTTTCAGTGTTGTATTATATACATGTATACAATATTTAATCGCTTAGAAATACACTGTATATACATATCATTTATAAATGTTCACATATGGAATGACACATTTAAATATTAAAACCATTTGAAAGTTGGTGAAATTTTCCCGTGAAAAGCAAGTAATACATATAAATATACTATAAAATAAAGTAATAAAAACACTAACTGAATTGAAGCAACGCCTTTTCCTGCTTAAAACGTTGTTTAAATTCAAATTTTGATCAGTTGTATTTTCTGTTCACAATAGGATGGTAGTTTAGAACGTTTGGCTCGAGAGAGCGAGTTACTGGAGCAAGCATACGGTCACTACTTCGACCTGAAGATCATCAACAATGACATAGAAGACACAATACGCACACTCGAACAGGCTATTGAGGAGGTGAGTTCTTAAACAATAAAACGTTTAGTGGCGGATTCAGAATTTCTTGCACAGGGGCACACTCTCAATTTTTACTTTAAAATTGCCACAACCGCATGAAAATAAAGAAAAGTCAAGATCCACCAGTGACATTTTGTTTTGTAAAAATACTGGACCTGCCACTAAGGTGTCGAGGTTAAGAGTATGAGAAACGAAACAATTGTTATCGAGGGCCACACATTCGTAGGCCTGCTAATAATGTACAGCGCGTCTTCATAAACCAAATGGACACAAATTTTTGTCTGTTTGGCATGCGTTGAGCGTTAGCCCCATTGACTTAACATTACAGCGTTTCACTCGGTCCATTAAGGATGGTCCGTTTAGTTTGTGAAGATGCGCTGTAAATGGTGCATGGTTATTGTATTTCATGTTCCGTTGACTGACGCACTGTCATAATTTTCGTTGTAGGTGTGTACGACGCCACAGTGGGTACCGGTATCGTGGGTTTACTAGTTACAAACACTAAACAGAGATTCCATGCAGCATCACTGTATAAATGATTCAGAGAAAATGTCGCCAAATCAGCCAATCGACGGCAGGAGCACAAATTGATTAAATGTTCACAGATAAATACGGACCAATGAGAATTGCACAGACATTATTAATTACGTGCAAAATGGACTCAAGGAATGAATAAAATGTGTGAATTGGAAAAGCTAAATTAATCAAGTAACGCTTATCACGTGGATTGGATTTGGTTGTGGGCATAAATGTGAAGATTATGAATGATTTTTTTACGGTGAAAACTTGTTGTGAATCAGGATAACGCATCTTGATGGACAATGCATCACACAAACCGACCTTGAGAAGGTCACCATATCAATTCAGATACATCTCTCACAGAAAGTCATCATTCAACATTGTTACTGGCACTAAGTTGTAGCAGGAATACCGAGATGTACATTGCGCTGTCGATTTTTCGTTTCATTCCACTATCAACCATCCTTTGAAGTTGTATAAAGTGTCCGAGTGTTTTACAAAGTTTACTGTGTATGCCTCTGGCTTTGCCCATACAATGCAACAAAGTAATTAAAGTGGATCCGAGATTTCGGGTTAATGACACTGATTATTTTTTTTCCAAGCAATATCCTGGAATGTATTGCAAAATTAAACTTGTGAAGTAATAAACTTGGATAGTTGATAGCTTGATAATTCATGTCACAAAATCCCAAAGCAAAAAGTACATTGTATGTTTGTGTCACATTGAGTACATGTAAATGATGAACATCAATGTCAAATTTTATTTTCATTTTTGCGAAACTCATGCCAAAATGTTCCGCACATACTAGAGGTGGAAAATTTGTTAATTATACATGTGTAAATGATCATGTTTACAATTTTATAAACATTACATTAATTCATTGAAAAATCATGATTTCCTTAGGTAACTATTTCATTGTCATTACCATTTGTAAATGATTCCACTTGATTCCACCACCCTGTACAGTGATTTATGGCTAATTTTACAGTTTATAAATTCTGTGAAAACAATGTCTGGCTATAAAAAGAACTAGGTATCCTGTCTTCTACAAAACTATAGCTAACGCTCGACTGGTGTAAATACTCTTTATTCGTCATATGATATATTTTCTTTGATGATAAGTTTAAAGTTTTAAGATTTCATTAAATTACCGTATTAAGAAAATAATTATAAATTGAACGGAAAAGTCCCATATTGGTTCACGGTAGGTTTTGTACATATGTCTTACGGATATTAAATTATGAGATTGAGTTGCCTAAATTAAACCCACATCGATTTGAGTTAGTCGTCTGCCCTCTTTGTTAGCCAGTTGTCAAGGTATAACAAGCAATATACCAATCGCCGTAACATAATCTGCTGGTTACAGTTATATAAATTTAATGTTATGTAAAAATCTACCTATTAATTTTCAAATTGTTACGATTGTGCACATAATTATTATGTTCAACTGTTTTCTTTAAGGTGCTGAGTAAGGTATACATGGTTAACCTTGTAATAAGATTATTGTAGTTTTGTTAATCACATCAGATTACCTACTTACAAACACGTTCAAATTGTCTAAAGCGAATTAAATTTGTAAGAAAAATTCATCTGTACGGACTATGAAAATGTACATATTTAGTTACAAAATTTTGTTCAGTACTTATGAAATTTAATTTTGTATCCACAACAGAATGTCAATTTAAAAAGAAAGAAATTCATTGATTTAATTTGTTCAAAATGGGGAAAAAATGCATCCGCCATGAATTAAATAAAACTAGAAATGCTTTATGACAGTAGAATAAGAGCATGTTAGTCCATCTATTTGTAAGGAACATGAAATTGTAATATAAATATTCGTAAATAAATCAAACTCTTTGAGATAATTATACTGGATTTATTTGTTTCAATATCTTTACATTCGAGACGTCAAAGGCAATATCAAAAACTGTTTCCGTGGAAACAGAGTAGAAATCGAGGACCTCATTTTGTAAGTTTAATTTAGTGCTGTACAGATTCGAAAATTGCTTGGAAGATTCACTCAACAGATTCGAGAAAGCATCGTTTTGGAATTAAGATATGATTTAACCCTTGACAGATCATACTACTAACGAATAAATGTGTCGCGTTGCTGACAGACAATTCATGGGATGCCACCTCATTAACATACATGTAATTTATGTCTGGCAGACTGACCCCACCCCTAGGCAGACTGACCCCGCCCACCCAGCTGGACCTCAGGCAAAGGATCATGGGATGCCACCTCATTAATATAGTTTATGTCCCTCTCTGTCTCTTTTTCTATCCCCGTCCAACGGACGGGTTCCATCTAATTAAATTATAAAACACGGTTGGATGATTCGACCGTGCACCGACTCTTAATGGGTTAACCATTCAATGAATACTCACAGTAAATCCCGCAAGGTCTATTAAAGGTTTTTGTAATTCTTTTTTCGCCAAGCGACTTTATACTATTTTAGTAGTCAAATAACTACTTTTAGGAAGTTTAAAAGACATGCAAATTTTACTAATGTTCTTTTAGCAATGGAATTAGTCCTTTTCCTACAAATACAGTCAATCCCAGTTACCTCGATTCAAACTTCGATTTTTCACTTTCCTCGATATTTTATTTGTTAAATTTAATTCATCCAATGCACTGCAATTCACTTAGGTTATTCGGCTGATTCGATTGAATTTCGTGTAAAAAAATGGAAGCAGCCGAGGTTTTCGAAATTCATTAATTTTTGCAAATAAAATTAGGCAAATTAGCCAAAATTTTACACAACTGGTATTAATGTCTAAAAACAGCACTCTTTAGGCCAATTACTAAAATGGGTGTTTTTAAGTAACCAATTTTAGTTTCCTCACCCAGTAATGGTGTAAAATTGTTTGTCTATCTAGGCAAATTTGCCTGATATTAGAGGTTTTTTTTTTAATTCGAACTCTATCTAATTCATCTAATTCGTCTAATTCATCTAATTGTATAGGATCGGTCATACCATTTTTAGTAAATTTAAGGATTGGTCATACCATTTTTAGTAAATTTCATCAAAAATTTAACCATTTTACCAACACTGATGTACTAATAATAGTAATCCTACTTATTTTGGTACCTTTTTACTTTCCAATTTAGATGAATTAGACCAATTTGATGAATTAGACAAACTTCACAAATGAATTAGACAAAATTGAATTTGAATTAGGAAAGACCTCTATTGTAGCAGAGACGAATTTTGAAAACCTTGATTAACTGGAGTAGAAATTTGCCTGCGAAGTCTGCCAGATATGCCATTTATTAGGTTTTCATTCAGGGTTTTTCTTAATTCGTACCTAGCCTTATTTTGTCTAATCTGTCTAATTAGACATAATAAAAATGTACCAAAACACAAAAATTGTTGATATGACACTGTGTTCAGTGCAGATAATTTGAACCATTTCCGGTAAAACTACCATATAATACTGTTTGAATGTACTGAATCTATATATCATTGCCAAAATTAGCACATTTCAGTTCTATCTAATTAGACAGATTGGACAAATTAAGGCTAGGTACGAATTAAGAAAAACCTCAAATGATTATTTCACTTGCCGACGCAAAGTAGCCTAATTTTCCTAATTAGTCAGGGTAATGTATACCATTTGGGTAAATAAGTAATATTTATAACTGTAAAAGGACTAAATTTAGTAATGAAACCTAAAATTAGTTACCAATATGAGCTACCTTGCTAAAATATAGTATAAATTCACCTGTCAAACTTGCCGAATCACTCGAGGTTTTTCCCGATTCAGTTTTTGCCAGATCTGATTAGTTTAATTATTTCAGTACAAATTAACAGAAATGTGACACACATTATTTATCACAAATAATCAAAGTTGTTCTTAATTTGTTCTAAGAGAGAATTAGACTAATTAGCCTAATCGTACATAAAAAATTGAGTTAAGAAAATCTAGCGTACACACATTTTAATTTCTCAACCTGAAACCAGTCCATTTTAGGATGCGGGTTGAGAAATTAAAATGCCTACACGTTAGTTTTTCTTAATTTAATTTGTTGTCAAGGATTAGGCTAATTGAAAAAAAACCCTCTATATATATGACCTTCCTTGTATGAATTGTGATGTCAACCGAATGTGACAGATCTGTCAGATCTGACAGAAACGTAATTCGGAAAAACGTCGATTTGCTAATTATTTTGTTAACCTAATTGCACAATTTTACTTTCTTCACGAAATATAATACATGTAATCCAACTAAACAGAGAAAAGACTTCATTGATTTTCGTTTAAAATTTGAATCCAGCGACTTTTTTTCAGAAACAAAACAAAGACAAAGTTCTTGTACATCTTGATGAAATTTATTCATAAGAGTATAACATAGTAGAAATGAACAAAATTAAAGCTTACTATCACTTGCATAGGAATGAATGAAATAGCAGTCCAGTGAAACATTACTATAACAGTCATACAAAATAAAGTTCACTGCAAAATATAACACGTCACCTTAAGAACGAATTCAATCTGTAAATCTCGAGCACACTATTTTCTATTTAATTATACATGAAGAGGTACACAAAAAGGGCTAATCTTGCATAAAGCTTGGAATCCCAGAACGTGTACATCGAATCTACTCGCAGAACATTGGCGGCTGCAGGATTTCCCGTACGGGGGGCGCCCGGCCCGTGGGGGGGGGGGGGTTCCAACCCAATTTTCACCTATTTTCGCCCAAAAATCGGGAAAAACTGCATGAAAATGAAGAAAATTTTGGCCGTGGGGGGAGGGAGGCGCAGGAGGCGCCCCCCCTTAAATCTGCCAATGCAGAACATAAAACAATTACAGACACAAGTAATTCTCATAGAGAAAATAAAGCAGCAATTGGTATCCCTTATTCTTCTGACCTTACCAATTGAAACTACATGCATGTATAGTCTACGTTCAAATGCATGTAGCACTATGTATTGAAATATAGCTTTACTAAGAAAATTTTACTTTCAATATATTAATTCACTAATTCTGGGTCATATTTGCACATCAACCAAATTTCACTGAAAACGAAGCAAAGACATTACACGCTTCACAGCAACATTTGTTTATCACAAAATATTTGATTTCAATTGATAGATTCATTGATAATAATTTAGAACGCCAGTATTTGTAAGTATAAACACAAAATAGTATACATGTAATAAGCACCAAGGTATTGAAGATAATTTATATTTGATTTACTGCTGCCGGGGAATAGTCGAGTACACTTTAATGTTTGGAAGAATCTACCAGACTATATACCTATTCTATCTATTCAAATTATATCACTATTCTATAAAATATCCTTGTCAACACTTGTTGCTCATATCGAGGGACAAGATCATTGGCCTCTAAACATAAATATCACTCTCTAGTCACAATAAATATCACAAGAAAATACAAATAAATGCAAACACTATGTACAAACATTCAAACACAGGGAGTGTCAAATATCAATACCAGGTTTGTAATGATATTGTCATAATCATTAAAGGATTGTGATTTATTATTATTACGGTTAATTCGTCACTGCTATTCAAGAAGTTCCAGGACTGTCTGTTCCCTTTGGATGGAACAGGTGCGCGGTGAAACTGTAAGTACTGTCAAATGTCTTGTAACAAATGCGGCATTTGTGCCAGTCATTAACGGCATGGCAGCTTTTGTGTAAATGCACAGCTACTCTGTCATTGAAGTACGCGAAGCCGCATCCACATGTGACGAATCCGTCGCGCGTACACAGTTCGTTGTAAAGTTCCTCTGTCGTAAAATCTGCTAATGTTATCGGTTGATATGGCTGGTGCACAGGTGGTGGAGGAGGTGGTACCGGTACTGGCGCTGGTGCCTGATTTGCTGCATTCCCCTGCTGTGCAGGTGGTTGCCCATTTCGGTATTGCGGTCGCTCTTGTGGAGGTGCAAACTCAGGGCCTGGAACGACGTCCTCTTCAGGCGAGTCTGCTTCAACATCTTGGTCTGAGGGTTCTATGGGTGGTTCCACTTCTGCTCCAGCCTGATGAACGTTGCTCTGACTGGTGCTTTCCACAGCTTTTGCACTGCTTTTAGTTCCACTTGGTCCTGGCACAACAGTTGTCCTAGGATTTGCATTGCTTTCTTCAAAACTACTTGACATGTCCATCCCTTCTAACCGTTGCCTTTTTGGAGGTGGACAGGAATCCGTGTCACTTGACGTCACATCTGTGTTAATTTGCTGTCTGTGCTTATTTAATTTGCGATGTTCGTCCACATTATCAGGCAGCAGGATCTCGTTGCATACTCTGCAAAGCACCCGTATGTTTGCAGCCGCGAGTTGGTGTTTTTCTTCAGCATGAGTCGACAGTCTTACGATTTTGAATATCTTGCGTTTACAAATCATGCACAATATTTTGTCTCTGCTCGTAATCCTGTAGGTGAGATTTGTGACAATTCTTGTGCAATCTTCAAAAGCGTCTGTCATCTTGCGGTTATGATCGACACTGGTCACATGAATCATTGCTTCTTTCTCACTCGAGTTCTCGAAGTTGCATACCTCACACGAGAAAGCCAGATCTACACTTTTCTGGTGACGTCGTTTTATGTGACTCGTGAATTCATCGAAAACACTCGTGGTGACGCTACATGAATCACAGGTCAAGCCTTTGTCTGTCACCTTGAAGATAGTTTTTAGTCCTTCTTCCTCGTAATCCACATCTGATGAACGCTCATTTTGATTATGAACGCTATCGGCTGCGGTGCCTTTGGAAGCTACATACTCAGCTCGCGATCTTGCCAGAGCAACTTCAAGTTCATGATCTTCTGATTTCATATGTTCTCTAAAGTCTATTAAGCTTTGCTCCACTGACTTACAAAATTGGCAGTTGTACTGGAAACTTTCGATCTGCAAGGTATGAGAAGAGTCAAGATGGTTTCCTACATCGTTAATCGAAGCAAAATTCGACTTACACAAATCACAAACGAAGGTTTCCGTGTCTAATAGACTAACAGTATGGTTCTTCGCGTGATTCAACTTGGATTTCTTTCTCACAGGTTCATCGTCGGTATCCTGACTGTTGCTTCTTTTCTTGCCGCCTTGTGTTAGTTCCATCACCTGTTTGTGCCTCGCCGATTGCTCATGCTTTGCAAACCTGGCTTTCAATGATGTTCTGAATGCTGGAACACAATCCACACACTCATAATAAGTACAATCTTTCGTGCACAATTTCACATTGTGTTCACAAAACATATGATTGACAAAACTGTCTACAATCTCTATCGTTTTACCACACTGCGGACACGCATATACAGAATCATGTTGATACTGACGTATAATACGCATAAGTTCAGTTCGTTTTTGTCTACCTCGGGAACCTGTACTTGCGTCATCCATATCTTCATCCATAGGATCTGTGCTTGTAGAACCCGATTTTGCTTTTTCAAATTTAACATGATTTTTAGAAACTAAATGAGCTTCCATTTTGTTCTGTTTTATTGTCCTGAACACCGGACTACAATCACTACACACATAATGTCGCAATTTTGGAGTAAAGACGTTGTGATCCTTATACATGTGTTCCCTGAAATCCCTCTGGTTTCTAAGTTTGGTGCTATAGTAGCACTTATCACACTCATAACGATCTTCCTTGTTATAAACCTTTAGAAAATCAAGAATAATGCCCTTTTCTTCACTTTCAGGTGACTTGCACTTTTCTTGTTTTTGGCTATTTCCTACATTGAGCTTAGCCTTATGCTCAGGCCTATGACCTACCTCGACCCCGTGTGCGGCAAGCATGTGGTACTTAAATGCATGTGTCGTTCTCCGGATTTTGTCACATTTTTTGCATTTGTACATTTCCTGATTGTTAACAACATACCTATACTTGCACAATAGTCTTTCATCATGCATCCTTACAGCATATCGTCCTGAACTTGTCAAACCCACATCTGTGAGTAACTTCCTCTTTCTGTATCTGTACCAGACTTGAAGCTTCCCTTCACCCTTAACAACACTCTTCTGCCTCCTAGCTTTTGGTATCTTGACAAGTCTTCGCTTCTTCGAACTTAACGGAACATTTTTCACCTTTTCCTTTCGTGGGCGCATACGGGCTTCTATTTCATTCAATCGTTGGTGAAGCATAACAATTGTTTCTGCATTCTTTTCCCTTTTCATATGTGTCACAATGTGTTGCTTCAAACCGCTCGGATACATATATACACCACTGCAATTTTCCAAAGGACATCTGCAAAAGTTTCAAACAGTCAAACTAAATATACAACTACAAGAGTATAAACTGATCGGAGTTTGATCCCGGAATTACTGCACGAAATGTTGAACATTAAAATTATGAAATAACTAAAGAAAATTTATCTTACTTAATTTATATTACTTCTAGATGAAAAGTAAATACCTACACAAAGCATTAGTTTAAGAATATTTTGATTAGCTTCGTTAACGCATTGTTTATTTGTTTACAATCTATCACATTTAGTATGTAGCAGTAATTTCTCAAACCTATATAATTCATGTTCTTCTGGCATAATTCCATGACCTCTAAACCTGTGGTTTTCTATTGCACTTGGTGTTTTACCAGTAAGCCCACATTCAGGGCAGTGAATATGTGGATAGGTCTCGGCAGTGCATCTACAAAATGGGTGCAAACACATGCAGCACTAAATACCTCGCTCACATCAGATTAATGACATGGTGCACACACATAGGACAGGCAAACAGAAGACATAGACAAACGTGATTCCCTTCCCATTGTATATCTAACAACTATTAATAATTTTCAATTATTAATCATTTTCTCATTTTCACTTAATTGATAATAAAAGAATCACATAGAACCGAGCTTATTTGGCAGTACCAAAAAGAAAAAATATTGCCTAATCACAAAGCAACAGACACAACAGCAGCACTTTAAAATTCCAAATTACATGTTGCTGCTAATATGATAACAACCGAACGTGGCTGTAAATTTTGAATACACAAATCAGTAATTTTTTCAGTCTTTAAACTTGATAGGCAAAAGTTGAAACCAACGACGAACAAATCAAGAATGGTTAGTCCTTTTAGTACTTATACAATATGCATTAAAATATACCTACGTAAAAGAAGGCAAAACGCTACTTACTCGCACTTTTGTTGTCTCTTTCGCTTTGTCGTTGATGCCGCTGACTGTTGCACTACATCTTTTGCAGGTTCTTTTTCTTTACGTTCATTATCATCATCAGAACTATCATTTTCAACCTGAAAAACAAGTACAATTCAGTACAATACTATGAACTGGTACAGGTAGGTACAGTTGAACTTGCTTTGAACAGTCACTGCTTTGGGCGGTCACCTGCCTTATACGGCCAGTTTTCATTGTAGCTTCTTATATTTCATGTTTATTTACGGCCACCCTGGTGTAAGGCCACCAAATCTTGTCATTTATAGTAGGTATTGTGGTTAATTTCAGAAACTTTTATGTTGTTTTGTTAAGCATTTTGAAAACATTTTGTAGCATTTCCTACCAAAATTAACCAAAAACATTAAATGTCAAAAATTGATAACTGTTTATAGACATTTAATATTTTCTTGTAAATTTATCCTGTAGTTTCAATCTCAATGTAGCTTGCA
>JBCAUI010111099.1:0-18814 GCA_038406195.1 Haplosyllis anthogorgicola
TTTTTTTCCGATCGCCGCACTTTGAAAATCCTGACAATGCAATGTAATCCAAATGATTAAAAAAAATAAGCCTAACATTTTTTAAAATAATAACAATAATACGATAAGTTGTATTTATGTATTTTATGCAGTCCAGATAAACTCTTATCTCTCTGCCCGCATTTCTAGAGGATTCAGTTTATTTATTTCCTGCTGCTTCTACCATCCCAGCCGACCAGAACATTACAAAGGTATGTTTTACCTGTATCACCTTGCCTGAGTGTACCATGTGCCTCCCAGAAAGCATAAATTTACGCAAAGGTTATGTTTAACCCCAATGTGGGGCCGTAGGTATTTATCAAAACACGGCCGATGTCTGAAGCAGTTACAGGTAATGTAGCAAACACACTGTGGGGCACAAGCACACAAGATGATAATTTGTGGATAGTTGGCGAAATATTCTTGCCATTGCTTTGGAGTTCTTATTTATCACTGGATAAGTTAAATTGCACGGATGCTGTCAGTGCACGGATGATTTAGTGTGGTAGATAAGCTCAACTGGATCATCATGCTTTTCATAAACCCAATTCAGGATATCTGACAGGATGTAATTGCGAAAACAATTGTCTTTATCTCAGTAATGTCCACATTGTGAAGGACAAACGACATACTTACTGCGGAATATGAAAGCATAGTAAATTTAGCAATAGTAACGTTGAAAGATTAAAGCATTAAATGTATAGGTGAGCAAAGCTAAACAATATTCACACAGCAATTACATTTCAACAGCAGAGACACACAAACTTCCCATCTAATTTTAGCCACAGCTGCATCTGCATCATGAAATGAGGAACTCTGGGGTTCATACCGTACATTCACCCTTGTCATAACTCGCTTCAGTTTAGCAATGGATACAATAGTGGATACCACTACGGATACGAGCAGTGCATCTCCAACGGAGGACTGTTTCAGTGATGTCCTGCCGGAGGATGACCAGCTTGTCGCATTCAGGATCGCTGTGTACGTTTTTATCGTTGGCTTCTTGTGTTTGATTGGTTTTGTCGGGAACGCTATTTCTATCACGGTGCTCAGAAAAGACGTTGACAAGATGAACACGACGTTCTGGCTTTTGCAGGCGTTGGCCGTGGCCGACACTTCGTACCTTTGTGCCTCTGTCTTTATCTACACCCTGCAAACCATAACATACGCCACGGACTGGTGGCCAGCACTGGAGACAACATGGCCGTACTTGCATCCGTGGGTTTGGCCATGCGCTTCCATTGCGCAAACCACGACAGTCTGGATAATCCTCCTGATCACGGTCCATCGTTACATTGCCGTCTCCAGACCCTTAACAGCTCGAACCATGAATCCGAGAAACACAAAAATTGCCACAATCTTGGTCTATGTAGTTGCCGTGTTGTACAACATAACGGCTTTCTTCGAGAGAAAAACCGTGGTCTGTGAGGACGGTCAACTATACGTGACACGAACATCGCTGGGCAAAAATCAGCACTACTTCCTTATTTATCATATCATACTACACATGATCTTTAAGAGCGTGGGACCCCTACTTGTCTTAATAATATTAACAATTGGATTAATACGAGAACTCAAAAAGGCTCGTCAGGCCCAGGTCAGTCTAACTAGAAATGGTGCAGAGCAACAACATCACAACATCACATTCATGTTAGTCGCCGTTGTCACCGTGTTTCTTGTTTGTGAGATTCCAGACACGGTAGCCAGGATCATTTACATACTACAGAAGTACGCATTACAGGACATCATCAGTGCGGAGTTCATGATATACGTTAACATCGTTATACACGCACTGCTGGTACTTAACTCGGCCATCAACTTTTTGATATACGGATTCACAGGCACCCAGTTCCGAAGTGATCTGAAGAAGATGTTCTGTAAAAAAGGAGAACCAACAAGTACTGCCACTGTCACATCAGAAGTCCCCGTTTAATAACATTAGAATGCCTTTACAGATCAGCCTGTTCGTTAACACTAGTCCACAAACGTGTTAACTTTTGGAAACCGCTCGTTCACACAAACATGTAGAAATGTTAGGGCTATATTTTGTTTGATATTATTAAGGTGGGTCCCAGACCCCACGCCACAAAGGGCTGGCTTGGTTATAGATAACACAATGTTATCACTTATTTTACGCAACAAGATACATTGTTACATTTAGTTTAGTTAGTTCCCATGAATAACCAGGAAACATCTTTAATTACATTGATATGAGGTATCATTTGACAAAATACAGTATAACCTTTTTGAGCGACACCCTAATTTTTCAGGGCAAAGATGTAGTAAAAGGCAGTTATGCCGCACAAAACAGGTGAAATAAAAAAAAATAATAGGGATTCATTTTGATGGACACTGCCGTAAAAGGCAGGTTTGCCGCAAAAAGGTGCTGCTCAAAACAGTATTTTATCACTTGTAGTTTAGTTAACTTCCAGTCTTTAAAAACTTATCTGTCTGCTTGGTTTCAGTTCGTACACCAGTCTCAAATACTGTAAGTGCCTAGTAAAACCAGCAGTACAAAAAGTCGATGTTTATCAGAGGTTAGTACAGAGTCCATAACCCGCGGCCACGCTTACCATCTGGCGAAATAGCCCCCGTGACACACATGATACAGATACCATGCACTGAGGAATAAAATACCTCAGTTAGTTAGGCCAATGTTACACTTAGCGATGTTCCACCAAATATCCTTGACGATTATGTAGTTTTTAATTTTTAAGCTGTAGTTATCATCAGGCGACTTTAAGATTTCATGCCGATAATCTGATAAATTTACACGTAAAAGCTACGCAATTGTCAAAGATAATAGACGGAACATCGCCTGGCATAACATTACCCCAGAGCTAATGTTACAAAAGGCGATTCTCGTGCCGATTATCAGAGGAATTTATGTGTGGAAGCTATGCAATAGCAAATGATAATCGGTGTAAAATCGCCCAGTGTAACATTAGCCTTACATGTAAACTCCTCCAGGAATCGGCATCAAATTTGTGTAATGTAAGGCTAATGTTACCCCAGGCGATCTTCGTGTCGATTATCGGAGGAATTTATGTGTAAAAGCTATGTAATTGCTGTTGAAATTCGGCTTAAAATCGCCTAATGTAACATCAGCCTTAGTTAGGCCAATGTTAAAAAGGCGATAGTCCCTCTCCGAATATTTTGGCGATTTTATAGCTTTAAGGCCCAGTTTCACACCATTATCTGAGGAATTTATATGTAAAAGCTATGTAATCGCCGAAGTTAATCGACGGCAAATCTCCCGGCATAGTATTCACTGCAGTTATACTCGCCGATTTTTTGGCTATTCATATGTAAAACCTATGTAATCGCAAACGATAATCGGCGTGAATTCTCCCAGTATAACTTTAGCCTTTCAATTCTTCTCCATATTATTTAATTACAAATGTTGCGATGTATGCATAAAATATCCGAATCAAACTTGATTGTATGTTGTCTTTCTATCCTTTACTTATAAACACTTTGCACGCATAATCTTTTCATAACTATCCAGTTGTTTAATAAATATTAACTGTATTGATATAGTCGGGTTCTTTTTATTATTTTTCAATCGTATCTTCCGAAGTTTTTCCGTACATAATACATTCAAATCCATTCTAGCATTCATATTCTTTTAATTTGTTTCCATAAAATAGCAAGGGTGCACTTTCATATGCATACATAATTCCTTCCCCGACACAGCTAATAATAATAATAATAATAATAATAATAATAATAATAATAATAATAATAATAATAATAATAATTAAAGGGTTACACGGAGCATAAGTGCTACCTTCACAACTGTTGCTATGGATCTTTGTGACATTGAAATCCCTTCATGACATAGGGAATGATGTCATAATCTGGCGTCTAAATTAGCAAGGAGAAAGGAGATTGAATTTTTCACAATTTCAACAAGGAACTTTCCCAATTTAACTTTTCTAATTTAAGGAACTTTCAAAGGAAGTAAAAAAACAAGTATGAAAGTGAACAGACAAGTAAACAGACAGCACACACACATCTAGGAAGTCAAATTTTCACTATTTATTCATTTATTTAAATACCAGTACTTATGTACCACTCAGATCAAATGGATTGTGACTTACTCTTAGAGTCACTCCACACCCATGTATTCACCTCCCAGTCACACTCACTGAACATTTACACCCCATTTCCAACCAAAACTTGATCCCACCTATCAAGTTGTCAAATTTCGCAAAATCATAGGTAAGGTTAGAGCTTTATGGGTTTATGGAAAGGGTTTTTACTTAAATTGTTACTCAGAGAGTAATTGCTGCCATCACAACTGAACAGACAATAGAAGACTTGTTTTCATTTCAGCAGGTAATAATATCATTAATATCAAACCAAACAACTCATACACATACAGATATCAAGGATGTCAAAAGAATTTTAATGAATTTCTTCATTTATGTTTTATTAAATAATGAAGAATTTAGTTAATTAGGCAGGAAAGCTACAAGTCTAAGCATCAGTCTAACTGTCTGTGTTGTGGGTTTCTGTACAATCAAAGATTTAAAAGTCAACCATACCATTTAGAACTTAAATATATGTTCAGGCAATAATAACAAGAATCCAGATAAGTATCAGGTTTGCATCAAAATAAATCTCAATACTTAACTGCCTGTGTTCAGGCAGCAATAACAATAATAAGCTGGATAGATCTATCCAGGAAAGATCTATCCAGATAGTCTGAAGATGTGCGGAAAGACGAAATTTACATTCTGATCTACAAAGTAATCCTTTACTGTATATTCAGAACAATGGGTCCCTTGCTTTGTCTCGTAATATTTAATTTTGCACTGATCAGAAACCTCAAAAGAGCCAGACAAGAACAAGTCCGCATGACAAGGAATGTTGTACATCACAACAACATAACATTTATGTTAATTGTCGTTCTTATAGTTTTTATTATTTGTGAAGTGCCTGACGCCGCATTCCGGATAAGTGAGGTAGTTTTAAAAGATAAAATGACTAACACAATAAACCTATATATGTATAGCCCGACTGTTACCAATGCCCTACTCACTCTAAATTCCGCGGTCAATTTTCTAATATATTGCTTTACGGGAACAAAATTTCGTGCTGATTTGAAGAAAATGTGCGGCAGGTTAAGACGAACACAAAAACCGGTACAAAAACCGGTGACATTGGTCACTTTGAATGACAATCCATCGTAGTTTTTTTTTATTTGTTTTGTTCGCCACTTGGTATATTTGACTGGCCAAGTGTGTCTAGTTTGATCACCAAGTGTCATTAGTAACCACATGTAATAAAGTTTCAACAATATCGGTAATTTACGACAGAAACTCTTGTGTTCATGTAACTTTTGTACAAATAACATAATTCTTAACATTTTTTATTTAACTGTTCTAACTACATTTCGGATTTTAAAACTTATGTAACGGGTGAAACGTATCACACAGTAAAGTATTTTTAAATTGATTCCATCAACCTGTTCCAGTTTGTTTCTTTTGCTTTTCAGTGGATGAACATCGGTGTAATTTTTTGGGTCACTGGTGCCCTCTGTTTCACCCTACACTATTCAAATCATAAGCCATACTCTTTAGAATGCGCCATGGAGAATGGGTTAGTGTATCAGTAACCATTTCTGGGAAATGATCTGAAGTTACAGGAAAAACGACAATTAGTTATTATACTTTACTTAGTTCCTCTCATTACACTAAATTTCCCTTTCACATTTATCAGTCAGAATAGATAAACATTGTAATTATGCAATTTAGCAGTATGATCAATGGTATATATGGCTTAGCAACGCTTTAGAATTTGGACATAATATGCTCGCTCCAAGTTGGCGTTTCTTTTGTGGCTTAAGTGGTCAGGGAGCAACTTGGGCACGAAAACGTTAAGTTTATCCAGAAAAAAAAACGTTTATGTTCATTAATACGGGTTGTGTGTTATATTTTCCGTCACACATTACACTACTTCTTCAACACCGAGGACAAGCTTTTCAGATGTGTATTGCGTTTGTAACATCTGAAAATTTGGACGAATTCCTGTGGTAACGACAAATCATCAGGTTACATTGACAAATCGACCCTGGTGCATTGTGAACAGGCATTTAGTGTGATTTCCAAAGAATGTGCAATTAATCACGAGTGTCATATTTTCTGGGAATATTGTTTTGAAAGAAACAGGATCAGAAGAACCGTAAAACTCTGTATTGCGCAACTAGAAACTCTCAAAGAGCAAATAACGGCAAGTACAAGGATAAATAAATATCATAATCGTTGACTGAAATTGTGCGCGGGTGACAGTCGGTCACCTTACGGCGGGTGCAGATTTTTCTGAACTTTTTGCCGATTTTGATTTTGGTACTCCTTGCATTAGTGTTACAAAATAAGATGACGGAAAATTGTACAAAGCTGGACGCAGCGTGAAACGGTAAGCAAGTGAAAAAGAAACAGTTTCACCTGACTTTTACGGGGAAAAAATCATATTAAATATGAACGACGATTGAATAGAGATTCATGACAATTTAACCGATGTTTCAGTGTCAAATGTCACCAAAACTACAAAATCATGGATGACAATTTCAGAACATTCAGCATCGTTGTCAACGTATTTGTTGTGAGTATTTTGTGTCTCATAGGTTCTGTAGGAAACACTCTTTCTATCGTTGTTCTCAAAAAGGACCAGGATACCAGAACCAGCACAATATGGTTGTTGCAAACCTTGGCTGTTGCAGATACTTTGTATTTGTGTGTATCTATCTTCAGACAAACATTAAAGACTGTAGTACGGTATACGGACTGGTGGCCTGCACTAGAAAGAGCATACCCTTATGTTGAACTTGTGTCCTATCCTTGTACCTCAATTGTTCAAACTGTAACTGTTTGGATTGTTCTACTAATAACAGTTGATCGTTACATCGTTGTGTCAAGACAGTTCACGGCACAAACAAAATACGTAAAGGTGGCAGTTGTATGCGTCTGTATTCTTGCTGTTTTGTACAACATACCGCGGTTTCTGGAGATAGAAGTACAGGAAACTGTTGACGAAGGAACAGGGGAACTTGTACCTGTCTTAAGACTAACACACTTGTGGATGAACAAAATTTATCATTCCACGTACAGCGTAATCTTAACCGGCATATTCAGAACAATAGGTCCTTTGCTTTGTCTTTTAATATTAAATTTTGCACTGATCAGAAACCTCACAAGAGCCAGACAAGAACAAGGTCACATGACCGGGAATGCTGGCCATCAAAATAACATTACATTTATGCTGATTGTTGTTGTGACTGTTTTCATTCTGTGTGAACTCCCTTATTCCCTATTGTATAAAGCATTGTATATTTACACTACAAAGGAGGTCTTACTGGATCTATTTACCGCTTGGTGATGTATTACAGTATCATTACCAATGCCCTTCTCACTCTAAATTCGGCTGTTAATTTTCTAATATATTGCTTTACTGGTACAAAATTTCGGACTGACTTAAAGGAAATGTGCTGCAAGTTTAGACGAACACAAGAACCGGTACAAGAATCGGTCGAATTGAATGATCAACTGTAATAGAGGTGTAATTGCCTAAATGTGTCTCGTTTAATACCACATGTAAGAGTTTAATGACTTCCATGTTTTCTCCATCTGGCACATTTGACAGTCCAATAGTGTAATAAGGTTACTATACTTCATAAAGTTTTAATACTATCATCAGTTCGTCTGGAGAAAAACGTTCTTGTTTGCCGTTCATTTGTACAAATCACATACTTCACGAATATTTGACACTACATTGTAAAATACTACAGCTGTGAAACGATCTAAAGTCACTGGAAAAACACACTACTGATCAAGCAATTATTCATTATCTATAGTTGTTCATTAATTGTTCATAATTGTTCATTATTGTAGTTCAAGCATCTTAAACGCAATGTTACAAATAAAACACTTTCACCAACAGAAACAAGTCTAAGTTCACATTCATTTCAGAAGCCCTCAAACTTATTTGCTCATCTACAATAATCAAAAGTGGATGTCATCAGTTAATTTTCGTTACAAAATATAGAATTGTCTCTTTTGAAAAACAAACATAATAATTAGAAGCTTAAAATAACCATACATAACACTGCGAATTTATCTCAAAACCTCTAATTATATATCAATTACATATCACTTAAAAATCAGTTGAAAACGTCATAAATATTATGGCAACTATCTATTACTAATCATGTATCATTCTGACACAACGAGATGATGACACTCTCGGGTTAATAACATAGAAGCATTTAGATTTAATAACACAACGAAACGTTGATTCACTACATCCATGGAGCTAATGCAAGAATTTCATTATTATTTCCCAATAAGACATGGGTAAATCGTGGGTATTGATGAGTCCACAATGACAGTTGTAATGAAAAAAAACCCAAAGAATAGGTCCGAAGAAAACTATGCTGATTTGAAGTATTGGCCTTTTAACATAACATTTATTAATGAACAACTCCAATTTAATATTTCTTCATTTTATATTTGGGAAACAAATAACTGTGATATGTTTTGAAGTTTCTAAAACATACGGTTTGGTCGCTAGTGCTCATACAGACTGATTTAAAGCGCTATTACGATCCTCTCGTTGCACTAAATATCCCATGAATATTTCATATAATAATTACGTTTTTACAATTAACCATCATTACAAATGACAGGTTGTTGACAAATGGAATATTATTACCAAACAAATTTTTAAGCGAAATCTAAGCAGAGGAAACTCAGCATAACCATGCGGATAGAGCCAGAGTGCACACACTATCATCTAACCACAACTCCTACCTGTGAGTAAACTGAAAAACAATCCTGCTTTTCTGACAAGTAGGTTAAAATACAAATAAACTTGGGGAGTTTTGTCTATTATTTTAAACAAACGTTAGAAATTGAGTTGTAGACCTAAGCTTTGGTCCAACTGGTCATGGTGTGAAAAAATGTTTTTCTATCTGTCTGTCTGTGTTTCTGTCTGTGTGTCCATTGGGCTATAACTTTTAAACAGTTTCACCTAAAAACTTTATTTTTGGTACGCAGATACATCTTCATTATAACCCTTGTGTTTTACAGGTATGGTCAATGTCATTTAAAGGTCAAGATCACTGGAAGGTCAAAATGTATTTTTTCGGGTATTTATATTATGTTTTAATTTCTATTTGCGAAGCAGACAGTCGGTCTTCGACTGAAAGGCATTCTTGTTACATAATGATAATGGCTCTGTTCATTGCACTGCATAATCACAAATTACATTTCGTATGAATTGATGATTAACAGCAATCACACCAACAAATGATAAAAGTTGTTGAAAGTAGGTCGTGGTAATTGGTATTTACCAAGTCTATGACAATTTGTCAAGACAATCTACCTTAACAGATACAGGAATTTTTGTTCGTCGGGAATATTTAGTGAAAAATATCTTCAACAGCTTTGAGACCAAGACAAAAATTGTGTGTAACACTGGAGAACTGCTCGAATTTCTATGGTTGGTACCACAACCCAAGCTACAGGTTATAGGAATAATAACCGAGGAAATTGGTTTCGTTGCATTGAATCCCGTGGCTGGGTTGAGTCCATGGCTGTACACAACCATGGTGCCAACTCAACACGTGTTCTTCGCAATTGAACATATTTCCAAGGTTCATTATTTCTACTGTAACACAATGCTTTTGGTTTTTTGCAATTATCTAAATTCCCAAAAACACGTGGTTGAAAATGACCACGTTAAATGAAGAACAAAATAATACTGTAATAAACTGAAAATTTGTAAGACAGAAGGTCGCCTAATGGCTCGTACAGATTTTACTGAACTTTCTGACGACTTCGATATTATACTCCATGGTACAAAATGAAATGATGGGACAAATGTAAGCAAATGGATTGTGCACGCACGTGGTGAAGAAGTCGAAAAGAAAGAGTTTTATTAAGGTCACAGGACTTATCAGAGTGCAAATATGAATGAAACTCATGACTATTCTACTGACGATTCCGTTAAATACAGCACAACCATGAATGACGATCTAAGAACATTCAGGATAGTTATCAGTGTTTTCGTTGTGAGTATTCTGTGTCTCATAGGTTTTGTAGGAAACGTTCTTTCAATTGTTGTTCTCAGAAAGGACCGGGATACCAAAACCAGCACAACATGGCTACTGCAAGCTCTAGCTGTTGCAGATACTTTGCATTTGTGTGTGTGTATCTTCATTCAAACATTGAAGACTGTTGTCAAGGATACAGACTGGTGGCCTGAACTAGACAAAGCATTCCCTTATGTGGAATTTCTGTCATGGCCTTGTGCCTCAATTGTTCAAACCATAACTGTTTGGATAGTTCTACTCATAACAGTAGATCGTTACATCATTGCATCAAAACCCTTCACCGCACACACAAGAAATCCCAACCATCCGAAGGTGGCTGTTGTATGCGTCTGTATTGCTGCCGTTTTGTACAATATACCAAGGTTTCTGGAGAGAGACCTGATGGAATACGTCGACGAAGAAACAGGCGAACTTCAAGTTGCATCAAGAATGTCACCATTGAGAAGAAACAGAATTTATTTTTTAACCTACAAAGTAATATTTCACTGTATTTTTAGGACTTTTGGTCCTTTGCTTTGTCTCTTAGTGTTGAATATTTTACTAATCAGAAATCTTAAGAAAGCCAGACAAGAACAAAGTCAAATGACAAGGAATGTTTCACATCGTAATAACATAACATTTATGATAATTGCCGTTGTGACAGTTTTTATTCTATGTGAACTCCCTGATGCCGCATTGCGGATAAGTCGTATCGTTTTATACGGTAAAATGAATGCTAATTCATTCAACGACATGCAATATGGCGTCACTGTTACCAATGCCCTACTCACTCTGAATTCAACGGTTAATTTTCTAATATATTGCTTTATGGGAACAAAATTTCGGACTGACTTGAAGCAAATGTGCTCTAAACATAGCTGTCCACAAGAACCGGTACAAGAATCGGTGACATTGGTCACGTTGAATGATGATCCGTAGTTGAGGTCTCCTCATTTAATTGCATTATTTACCAATATTTGGACACTTCACAATCTTTACAATACAAAACAATGGCATGACCAACATTTTATACATAATGGTACTGCAATATTTAAAACAGTTTGCAAATTTTAGAAGAAAACTCGTAAAATTTCAAATGAGGTAAAATCTGAAAAGGAGTTTGTAATCTGTATGCAGCAAAACGACATGACTATGATGCAAGATCCGCAAATGCACTAAATATATCAATTTATTGTGGGGATATCTATAATAGGCTAGATTGTTAAATATACATATATCCCTTCATACTAAAAATCTAGCTGTCACACTTTTCATGTCACAAAATGGCGGTCACCAGTGCTGGGGCAACCAGATTGGTTTAACCAAGGTTTACTGCAGAGTGCCGCACTGGAAAAGGGGAGGGAGGGGTGTGAAAATGGTTTCAACTGGTCAAGGAGCTGGCTTCCCAGCGGAGGTTCCAAACTTTGGTTGTATTTACTGTATAACATACATTGAAAAGTTTAGCAAAATGAATATAATTCTGTATATTGTACCACACTAATCTTGTATAAATTTAATAACAAGGAACAATTGAAAATATGTAATTGATTGTATTCATATCGGAGAGTACTTGTTCACTAAATAATAGCCTGCAGGCTCGAGTACCAACCAATATCACAAAACGCAACACTTATTTTGTTAATTCTTTATAGCAACGCCTTATGTACAAAGAAATATCAGTCATAGAAAATAAATCAATTAAATTCATGTGAACTACATGGGTTCTCTGTCTCAGTCCATTAACTGTGTACAACTGGATGTTGTCACCTTGTTAATTTAGCCTCATGCCCGATAGAGGGCCAAAGCTCCCTGTTTTGACGAGAGTCAAGCTGCACAGAGTTGAATCAAGCCAGACAGAGGCGAGTCGAGCCATTCGGACAATTATAAACACTTTCTGGGGAGAAAAATTCAGTGTATTTTAGTGTTGGAAAATTCTTGGTAAATACGGCATGAGACTCTGTGCATCGACAGGTCATCCCTCGTTTACGTTAGTTTCTCTCGTTCATTTCACTATATATCACAAGTGACATTCCGTGTTGAAAACTGATAGAAATTGCAATTATGTGAGTTACATACATGACTCATGGCTCGGTACAGCCATACGTTATCTTGTCTGTACCAACATATTCCCACTATATTCAATATGAAGCTGCATAGCTTATCAAACTAATGGAATGAGATACAAATATTAACAAGGTACCAAATGTAGATCATGCAAAACAACTGTATTCCGAGGCTATGACAATGTGAAGTGAAGCCAGAATAATTGTCGTTTGTATGGGGCATTTGGTGATACATTTCTTCGCCAGCTTTTGAGACCACGTAATCATTGTCTGCTACATTAGGAAACTAGACGAACTTCTAGTTATTACCCCAGCTCAGACTGCAGATTACCACGTTTAATCATCATTACAAGTCAGCTCAGGTTAGAACTGAACAGGTCTGATAATTTAGGGCTCTACTTGGAGCACTTCTAGAACTACTACCGGATATAACTGTCAGAATATTTAACCAGTTGTATTTTTTTTGCATTGTGCAATCGTGTATTGAAACAATTAATGATTAGTATGTGGATTAGCACGTCGTCCAACGAAGGTTTTGCTGTGAATTCTGACGACTTCTATTCCAAACACCAATGTTATTGAACGAGACGACTGACAAAAATGAAGTTACACGTGGAAACTGTTTGCTGAACTTGTGCCTGAATAAAATCACAAGACATAGAGTGCAAATATGAACGAGATGCAGGACAATTCAACCGATGTTTCCCTTTCAAATGTCACAGTCTACTTTGCAAATCAATATGTTCGCAATCTACGAACATTCAGGATAGTTATCAATGTTTTCGTTGTGAGTATTCTATGCCTCATAGGTTTTGTAGGAAACATTCTTTCCATTGTTGTTCTCAGAAATGATAGAGATACCAAATCCAGCACAACATGGCTGTAACAAGCTTTGGCTGTTGCAGATACCTTGTATTTGTGTGCATCTTTCTTTATTCAAACACTTCGTACGATCGTGTTGTATACACACTGGTGGCCTGAACTAGACAGAGCAAACCCTTATGTGGAACTTGTGTCATGGCCTTGTGCCTCAATTATACAAACGATAACAGTTTGGATAGTTCTACTAATAACAGTTGATCGTTACATCGCTGTATCAAAACTCTTCACTGCACACACAAGAAATCCCAAGCATACAAAGGTGGCAGTTGTATGCGTCTGTGTTGCTGCTGTTGTGTACAACATACCAAGGTTTCTTGAGAAAGATCTGGTAGAAAACATTGACGAAGATACACGGGAAGTTCTGGTAACCATAAGGAGGACACCATTGCAAGAAAACAGGACTTACTTTTTGATCTACAAAGTTATCTTATTCTGCATTTTTAGATCGATAGGCCCCTTACTTTTTCTTCTAGTGTTAAATTTTGCACTGATTCGAAACCTAAAAAGAGCTAGAAAAGAACAAGTTCACATGTCCAGAAATATTTCACACCAGCACAACATAACATTTATGATAATTGCTGTTGTGACCGTTTTTATTTTATGTGAAATACCCGACACTTCACTTCGGATTACTTATATAATTTTTTCATACGGTAAACTTGATAGTAATACTTTAGGCCACCTCTGGATTTACAATGTTGTTACAAATGCTCTACTCACTCTAAATTCAGCTGTTAACTTTCTTATATATTGCTTTACGGGAACAAAATTTAGGGCTGACTTGAAAAGAATGTGCCACAAACTTTATAAACGCAAGAATCGACACGGCAACCGGTCACTTTAGCCAATTTCAATCATAACCTGTAATAGAGGTTATTCTTAACTCATTTTGTGAGTGTTACACCGTCCCTCAGTGGTAATAAAGCAAGGCCAGTGCTGTAACATCCGGCCTCCATGTCCCGTTACCGTTTTGATGTTATTTGAATTATGCCTCCCTGCTGTGTGGCTGGCATGGGGTGCCCTATTCGCAAAGAGGCTGCATATCTTCCTTGCATTTTCTTCGCAATATGGCCAAACGTAATAGTGTAATAACATTGTTGACTCTCAAGCCTAATGGCAATGAGGGTCTATGTATTGGAGGAAATCCAGATTTGTGTTCTGGGCCGCCATTGCAAAAAGGTTACATTTCAGACAATTCTGTGAAAAGTCAGACTCTAAATATGGCAGGAGGGTCAGTGCTCCGTCAGGTCACTTTTCTCGTCCTAAATGTAATAGTGTAATAACATATGCAGTAAAGTTCTATTACTGTTACCAGTAGTTTTCTCAAATTAGTAACATACAATAAATTTTACACACATTATCTATGTAACATTATATCCAGTATGTATGTGAGTTCTTTTTTTTTAAATCAAATGCTGTACTGTGATCAAGTCTTGGCTTGAAACTGCAATGATCACAGAACTGTTTATGGGACATTTTTTTCTACATTTTACAGACTGATTATTGTGATATTCTCTAATCGTATTAAGACATAATGATCATTTGTCCTTAATGCGTATAGGAATGATCAGTACATATTCCAAACCCATCCGCCTTATACTAAAAACTAAAACCTACATCGGTAATTTTCTATTGAATTTAGAAAGATGTTATCAGTTCTACTTGACAAACAGAAATTTTGTGTGATTTTTTTATAATGTGATATTGTAATAAAACGTGCAATCTAATTTACATGACTTGGCTTCTGTATTCATAAGGGTTTTGGACTATCGTAGATTTATCTAGATATCCGATACCAAAACCAATACAACATGGTTGTAGATGAAACAGATATCTGCAATCACTTGTTCAGTCAGTTTCCAATTCGCAACAAGCCATTAATCAATTTAAATAGTCAATTACCGATAAAGTAAACATTAAATATATGAGAATCACTATACTTATCCTGATACATATGCAACATACAATACGCTAATGAATAATCAGTTTAACTAAAAATTATGTATTGTTTTACCGTTATTATGTCAAATTAGATAAAAACTAACAGCTCTACAAACATGCACTAACAGTTCTGTATACAAATTGGAGTTTGTTTATGGCATGAAACAAATTTCAATTTAAACTAGTATAGTACGATAAGGTAATAAAAATATATCACCTGATGGGAAAGTTACAAAATTTGTGGTGAATATATTCATTATTGTTTGTCAGACAGTTTTCCGTCTGTATATATTTTACACTTTAGAGGACTAATATCTAATTGAACGAGTGAATAGTGAATAGTTTGAAACTCTAGTATTTGCTGGTAAAATTACATATCATTCCTGTTAGCTTGAAATGGTCAAATACAATAGGACAGTCATCGATTTCTTGTTTGTACTTAAAACTAATGCAACATGAGATATTAGCACTGGCACGATAATCAATCAAGAACGGTTCTAACGGCATTATTAATATTGTATCGTCCACAGAATCAGGTAAAAGGCAGTTTCCACGGCAACTCAACTTATAACAGGCCATATTTTGGACAGTACCTTGACAGAATCGGACATTGTACGTTCAACATAAACCTGGTAAAAAGGTACTGGAAGTATAGTACTAAACAACACACCTGCCACCTTCCACCATGTGGAATTACAAAGATTCCTCCTACTGCTGGGTGCGCATTGGGAACTTAGGAAGTGATCATCTTGGCATTATAACGATATTAGTAACATTAATGTTTTCGCAGTGTGCTGATTATGCAAAATGAACGTAACTGATAATTTGAGTGAAAACACATTTGCCGACGGAACAGATACAAATCACCATCTTAAGAGTTCGATACAGTCGTTAACATCTTCATCGTGTGCATCACATGTCTGGTAGGTTTTGTGGGGAACATTCTTTCACTTATCGTTCTGAGAAAGAGTAAGGACAAACAAAACACCACAACATGGCTCCTCCAACTTTTAGCCGTTTTTTACACTTTGTACCTTTGTGCATGTGTTCTTATATACGTTCTACAAACCGCAGTGGAAGATACTAATTGGTGGCCCGCGCTGCAAAAGGTTTTCCCCTATGTAAAGGTTTGCGCCTGGCCTTTTGCTTTAGTGGCTCAAACTGCGACAGTCTGGATGGTTTTATTTCCGACGGTGGACCGGTACATCATAGTATCTAAGCCTTTTGCGGCTCGAACAAGGAATGTGAATTATACAAAAATAACAGCAATATCCGTATGCGCTGCTGCTATGGTGTATAGCATCCAACGATGCCTGGTGAGAGAGGTGACTGAAACACAAACAGGCTTAATTGTTCGCCGAACAAATCTGAGGAACGACAGTACTTATATCCTGGTCTACAAAGTGATCATGTATTCTGTATTTCGATCAATCGGGCCTCTGCTTCTTGTGATCTCATTTAACTGCACCCTCGTAGGAAATCTTAGGAAATATCGAATGGCACAAAGTGATCTACACGTAACAAGGAATACACCGGATCGAAATATCACCTTCATGTTGGTCGTTATCGTTGCCGTCTTCATTGTTTGCGAAATTCCCGACACGATTCTACGCATAGTTTTGATCGTTTTTGTGTACGAAAAACCGCTGGAATTGACCTTGATGATCTCCGGTATTGTAATACTGTAACCAACGCTTTACTGACATTAAACTCGGCCGTAAATTTCCTCATATACTGTTTTACGGGCACCAAGTTTAGACGAGAATTGAAGCAAATGTTTTGCAAGGCCGCACCGAAATCACATCAAGATACACAAGTTACATTTTGCGAGTTAAGTAGTTAAGGTATTAGAAACTTAAAATTATTATCCCAGTTATCTACATTCTGCAAAGAGTGCAGTTAAATTAGCCGATTTGCACGTCTACTATCAAAGGAATATATTTGTAAAAGTTATGCGATCGCCAATGATAATCGCACAAAATCGCCTGGTGTAGCATTACTCCAATTGAAGCGGCTTAAATAAACGACTAGTATGTTGCCACATACTCAGGCAAGAAAGAGCCGGTCAAAATAGTGATAAATCCATAGCTTTTCACACAGGGCGGTTTGAATAATGTGTATCAAAAATAATTGACTAGATGTTTTGTAGAAATTATGTACCAAGGGAACCATCCTGGTAATTTAACTGATTGGAACAACAAATTGTATCGTCTCCAAATCGGACCCTCGGATCGGTTTATGTGTTCCGTTTTCAAGGTAATTCGTCTATTGTGTATCAACATTGCACTCAATGAGGATTGAAGGTCGTGAACAGGACTTTTTCTCAATTGTCATGTACATTGGCGGATCCAGAATTTCCCGTACGGGGGGGGGGGACGCCCAGCCCGTAAGGGGGGCGCCAACCCAATTTCCACCT
Source organism: Haplosyllis anthogorgicola (assembly GCA_038406195.1). Lineage (NCBI taxonomy): Eukaryota > Metazoa > Annelida > Polychaeta > Phyllodocida > Syllidae > Haplosyllis > Haplosyllis anthogorgicola. The sequence goes on from JBCAUI010111099.1 coordinate 17,417, forward strand.
ATTTTCGCCCAAAAATCGAGAAAAACTGCATGAAAATGAAGAAAATTTTGGCCGTAGGGGGTGGGGCGTGCGCCTCCTGCACCCCCCCCCCGAGATCCGCCAATGATGTAATACCCCAATCCTACTCATTTTTATGGTGTTTCATATGCGTTCATGTTCGTTTGGCACTTACTTTTACGAGCAATCGCGAAACGAATAAAGATATCTTGACTGTTACTTGACGACAAACATTCATCCACTCTCAACCCACAGTTACAGCTCGAAACTTTCAAAATATGATCAATTTGATCTAAGATCATATGTAACAAGGTTTTTCATTGGCTGAAAGGATCATGTCTTTCAACTTAGCTCCACAAGTTGCTATCTGATTTGATCAACAACTGTGGTAGGTTGAAACAGGTTGGTTGGAAATTGTAGGTTGCGCAATTCAAACCACAATGCCAACAAAAGCGACAAATAGTTTTCAAAGACAAAAAAATAATGTACAATCTCAAATTGTGTTAGTTGGCTTAGATCTAAAGTGGAAGGTTGGAAAATAATTCCGCCTGGGTGACCTGCTACGACGTCACACAAACTTGTATTCAATCTCTCACTTAGTATGACAACCTTTGCCTTAATAACTTACAGTAACTTCGTATATCTCTGACATTATCAACAGTAACAAACCTATACAAATGTTACATGTTTCCTAACAGGATACATATTTAGATCTGCCGATAAAAAAACATCCAAGATTATCTATTAACTCCACCGTTGGGTTGCTCACTTCACTGGACAAATACTGTAGCACAATTGTTCATGAATAATTCAAATTCCTGGCCTGTAGCATTCAACAGTGACATTGTTACTTAGCAATTTGCGTGTCAGTGTCATATGAAACAATTTGATGAAAGTCGAAAGTCATCTGTGGTGTAAATGACAAATGTTCTCCAACTTTCTAAGATTCAGACGAGACTATGCGAAGAGTATCGCATTGCAATGTGGGACAAATTGTGAATGTGAAACTACAATGAATTACCGAAATTTGGAGCAATTAGCCGTGTTGAGTTATGTGTCACTGTCTCTTACAGGACAAGTCAGCACGAAATAAATTGAATCATCTAATTGACTTTAATTGCGCAATTTATTTAACCAGCAGATAATTTATGAATATAAACTGCATGTTAGTACATCGGAGAGATTTGAGGAATATGTGCTGCGGATAACAAACCAGGAACAAGAGCGACATTTCGTAAAAAATTAAAAACGGATTTAACTCTTGGTCTATGTGGTCTTCAGACAGAAATACTTATCAAAACTGAAACCAAGACAAAACGAAAACTGACGATAATCATCAAAATCGAAGAGACAAAACGAACGAGACGATGCACACATCAGATAGCCAGGCCCTATCGTCAG
>JBCAUI010111210.1:0-18813 GCA_038406195.1 Haplosyllis anthogorgicola
ATAAAGAGTTGCTGTTTCAAACTTATAAACTTGTTCGAGTTTCTGCTTTGTTAATTATACACGGGTCCCGATCCTTCGCAAGAGAAGTCTCAGGGAATTGTTTACAAACGCGACAGTAACAAAGCGGCATCACGAGGCGTGTAGCGAGACAGACATAGGGCTGCGACGACTAGCAATTCTACTCGTTGACTAGTAGGGTACATAACTAGTCTAGAGTAGTTGACTAATCATGTCTAGTGCAAACTACTGTTATTTATTGAGTGAAAGCAGTTCAAATCTCTGCGTATTACATGTAGAGATTCAAACATAACATAGACCCACACCTTTAATGAATTTTACATAGTTGAGAACATTGTTCATGTGATAGATTACACACATACAGTGTATCACGGATACCTGGAACTTCAAGGGATATTGGAAAATGTTCCGCCTATGCGAAGTTCCAGGTAAACAATTTGAAATATCAACATTTTTGCTTCAAGGGATATTGAAAACAGTTCCACTTATGCGTAAGTTCCAGCTATCCGTGTTCCAGGTAACCGTGATACACTGTGGTTTCTTATATTTCTTCTATTGTATTATGCAGCTCAACGTATTGTGAACTAATGAAATTGATAACCATTTTTGACAATTCACCTCATGAGGAAATAGACTAGTTGACTAGTGAATTACTGAATTGGAATGAACTACTAGTCGACTAGTCGGAACATACAACCCACTGTGGACTAGCAGTCCCAACCCTTGTCAGACGCATTTCAGTAAGAAAGTCACATTATGAGGCAGACATGCAAATAAGAACAATGTATCACTGTTAGTGACACGTGGAATTTCATTTACGGAGAAAACCTGATCATTTCAGCGACTTTAATCCAAACCCAGGCGAGTCCTTCTGTTTTAATGCCACATTCTACGAAATGTGAAAATTAAAGCAAGCAAAATTAAAGCAAATTACAAGTGTGAATGCGGCTTCAATAAGATTTTAATTTTACCTGTTAAGAGCTCTAATCAAACAAATCATAATGGAAAAGTAATGACAGATATAAAGTTCATCAACTTTGAAAACAATGTAAATACTTGATCATCTGTGATTCCCACGAATAGAAATTAGTAAATAGCAAAGTTTGCACGTATGTAGCTGGAAATTAGTGGTCGAATTCTGAATGGCTACACACTTTCTGAAAGCGAGAAATGTGACAGTTGTCATCAAAACATACTTTTGTACTTTAACCAGGATAGTGAAACAGACCCAATCAAAAGCTTTAATATCACAGCTATTTATTAATTCCTGTTAAGGTATTGTATTGATATGTGAAAATTGTTGCCATTACAGGTAATAAATGTATTTTGTTTCTTTTGATCCAGTTGTCTGTTTCATATTTGTATCATTATGATACAAATTTATTATGATAATAGCTATGTACCTCATACATTAATGCAATACTTTAAGAAAAATTAATAAATACATGGGGTATTAAAACTTTCGATTGGGTCCATTTCACCACCCTGTTAACCTGAAAGAAATACTTAATGTGCAACAGTACATGTGGAAGGGATCAACCTACAGCATCAGATTGACACTGCAAAGAAGCTCTTAAATTAAGTCGGACTCAGAGAAGAACCAAGATCTGGAGCTCCGTGTCTCTTCCACTCGGCTTCTCCCCTGATAACATTGCATGTCATTGCGGCTTCTCGGTCCCAGCTCCTTAAATAAGGCAATTACTGACCTTTTGGGGGGGGGGGGAAAGCAGTTTAGTGATCTTTTGGATCTCTGTGCTATCCTTGTAAATAACATAAAATGCTGGTTCCCTGTAGGAAAAATAGAGGCCTGAGGATTTCACATGATAGGACAGCAGCTCCTGAAATTCATGTTATTTTGGAAACATTCAGAACAAAGCCGAGAACAAAAGAATTCCATGCTCTCCTCCCAAAGTGCTATTGTTGCCAAACTGATAGGAATTTCATCTTCTGTAGCATCTCCTGAAATTAATTTAATTTTGGAACAATAAAATTCCATGTTGTGTCTTTCACTCGAACACAAGGATGAATTGTTTCCAGATTGATGAGCCATGAACAGACATTTCATTTTCTGATGGCCTTACAAAAGACTTGACCAATTGTGTACATAGAGTCTGTGAAGAACCTCCTATAAGGTACCGTGTTAAAGTTCTCATACAATATTTACACACCAAGGTTGGGTGAGTTCTTGGGTGCATCTCCAAAAATCCCTATCATTTTGGAAACGAAGGGAACAAAGGAGATAACTAAAGAATTTCACGCTGTGCTTTTGATGCGCTATTGTTTCAAAATGAAATTAATTACATTATGAGTTACATTACATTACATTACATAATTACATTATGAATGAAATTAATTACATTATGAGTTCCTGACTATAAAGTTATAAGTTGTAAACCGCAATTAATGCACAGTAGAGCAATATTGCGGTGAGATAAAAATATGCGGTTTGGTTTTCCTCTAGTAATGGGATTATTAGATTATTCCTTGTTTTCTGCATCGAAAGAGACTCCCTCTGCAATGTCTTAAACTTAAAGCTGGGTTTTCAAGCCTTAAGGGAAGGGGGATTTCATTCTTCAATCTTGATCCAGAAGTCATAGGAACAGCATGGGTCATTTGTCTCTTGGATGTGCACACTTAAGTCTTTGCTCTAGGAGAGACACCAAGTAGTGAATCAGATTTGCATGGGCTATCCTTTGTTTAGCCTCCTGAGAGCTGGAAAGTGGCACTTGATGACATGCAGTTGGCATTCACACCTTTTGCAAATAACAACAGTATGCTGTCAAACATACCAAACACAGTGCACAAATCATCTATTTGCCACTTGGAGAGGTGATTTTTTTCTTTCCTAAAATTCTGAGTAATTATAATGGAACACCAGCTTTAACTGCTCACTCAGTGGTGGAATAACAAATACAATCCATATTCCTTCATTAGTATTTATTGCCTGTATCCGATTAAATGTTCATTAAGTACCATTGGTGAACGTTTGGTCATTCCCAATTTATAGTCTTATGCACTTAACTTTTACAATACAGTAACATTGCAATCAATGAAGTAAACAACGTCACATGAGAATCTCATGTAATCATTTACTTTGGGTACAGAAAGGCTAAGACTAAGTATATTGTAATTAATTCTACGTATTATTTGTAAGTACACTTCAGGTTCATTTGGATGATACAACATAAAACTTAATTTTTATTTAATTTTGATTTCTAATAAGAGGAATAAAAATTACAGAGGATGAAATCACCTTCAAATCTAGCCCGAGTTAACGGGAGAATGAATCCCTAAGCTCTACGCATGACCCGGTTTAGACTGGATTCATGACCATGTGTTATTCGAATTTAAACGTTTGAAGGCAATTTCAACAACTGCATAGGAACAAGTATTGAAAGTTTGCAAAGTCACTATGAAAAGTGAATTATTGTCACCAAGGTCAATGTCAGTTTGAGAGAAATTTGATACTTTTCGCCCTAAACATGGAAATGAATCAAAATCAATTTACATGCAGTAGGGAACGAATTATGTATTATATTTATAGGTCATCAGGTGCTGCCTCAAATACATGGCGGCAGAAAATTTCTATAATTTTGCCTTGCGGTTGAGCGCACTGTTACAAAACGTTTCCCATAAAATCACACTCAGGAACGGGCTCTTCGTTCCCTATTGAAGATCAGAATCAAACTCAGTAGGGTACAAAGTATGACATACAAAGCGTGACTTTATAGCTATCATTATGTGATTGTGTGTTGAACTGCAATGGTAAAGCACAGGAGTTTTCTGCCGCTCCACAATTGTGGCAGCACCTGACGGGCAATAAATACACGCTACACTTCGTTCCATACTGCTCAAGCTGAGGGAAATTGCGATTTCTAAACTCAGGACGTAAATTGTTAAAAATGTTTAAAACATACAGAACCATTGAAAAGAGACAGTATCTTACTTTTATGTTTCTTTAGGAATCTTTTCGAGGATACAAACCAGATAAGAGGCAGACATTTTTAATCTGTTGACGCCTTGAGGGAAACAATCCTTGTGTAAAGGAGGATTGATTGAATTCCTATAGCTTCATGGATATTAGTGAGGTCGAGCTACACGCTTAACGCCAACGTGTATGAGTGAGAAGAATTTCGAAATGACCAGCAGCGTGTGTTCATAAACTTAAACGCAACAACACGAATAACTGCATCTGTTATGTCGGTTTATTGTCTCACGCTTAAAGAGGAGCGTTAAGCCAGGGGCGGCTCCAGGATTTCCCGATGGGGGCGCCCAGCCCGTGGGGTGTGGGGGAGGGGGGGGGGTGCCACCCCTATTTTCGCTCAAAATTTAGTGGAAGGCACATGAAAATCAAGAAAATTTGGGTCGTTGGGGGAGGCGCGCACCAGCGGCACCCCGTAGATTCGCCAATTGTTAAGCCAAGATAACACCATGCTGAACGCATCAATCGGAGTTCACTTATTCATGTTGTAGCATTTAGCATTAAGTTTATGAAAATGAACAGTAGATTCTTACCTTAACTGCGAACGTAACGCCACCGAGTTATTCACCGAGATGGAATCTGGTGATTTCAAGTGATGTATTTTCTTGCTTTAGCATAACGTGTTTATCTGCAATCTGCACCATTCCGAATCTCCAGACAAAAGCGTCTGTTGTTCTCTAAATGAAGAGCCTTAACATCATCCTCTGCAGGGAAAACGTGCAGCTTAACCTCTCTTTTCCTCCCTCCCGTTCCTTGAGTCCCCTCAAGTTGGTCTTTGATCTTTACAGTAAGTGACCTCGCCCCTAATCTCTATCTAAAATCAATCGACAGTTCGTTTAATGTTGTTTATCTCTCAGTCCACAAGGGTAAAGACTTCCTTGAAACTTTTTTAGGAGAATGCAACTCTTTTGAGCTCTCTTTCTCTTGTTAAAACTCACTTATTTATGGAGAAAGTTATGTTTAATTAATTGCAGCAAACCAACTTCACATTGGTATAATAAAAGTAGAAAGTTTCATTGTGCATCTAGAGGTGCCCTGGTAAGTTACTACACTGCCATTTCAGGACTATCTGTACGATTTTGTGTGATAGCATTAGATATTGTATTTCTGGCTCGTATATTAGCAAAGCATGTTTAGCCGGGTGGAAGGGGCAACACAGTCTAGCAATGTTTTTGAGCAAAATGACCGCCCTTTCGTCCTGTACCGCATAATGCAAAGTTTGGTGATTTTCAAACTTTCAATAAATGCCGCCACCCTTTACATTTTACATTGCAATGTAACGCAACACTCAAAATCATCCAGTTCCAAGAAATTGATGTTTTGTTGGTTTATTATTCTTTAATGGCACTCTAACACGACCTTAACGCAACAACATGAATAACTACACTGTTAAAGCTTATGAAAAGAGCCGATAGATTTACTGCAGATGAATGTACTAATACATTTACTGTGATTAACTACACTGCTGCTAAAGCTTATGAAAAGAGCCGATAGGTTTACTGTAGATAAATGTACTAATAAATTTACTGTGATCTAGAAAAACTAATTTTCCTAGACACTATTTTCGATTCTATCCAATCTGTAAAATAAGTACAATACAACAGCCCTTGAAATTAATGTCATTGAGCAACAATAGAATTATTTATAGTGACTTCACTTAAACAAAAACACCCATTGTTCCCAAATAAGAAGTATGTACACACATTCCATGCTGTGTACTTCCTTCCTTTATTTTTACCTAACTCTAATACTTCCTTTAAAGATATAGGGTTTCCTCTTTAAGGAAGTGGTGCATCATCTTTCTGTGTGTTCTTCCTGTGTGATCACACTCTGTGGTGATTCCGGCTAAAACTCACAATCACCATTATTTGTTCATGTAAGTAAAACAAGTCAATGGAATTTAGAACGCGAAAATCTATGAGAACAAATGTCAACTAAAGCTTGGAATGTGATGCCAATTATCGCTGTTCTATGTTTTGAAAATTATATAAAATTTGTGAACGCCGGAGGGGAAAATTGTCTATCATTCTGTAAAAGTAAAACTTTCGGGGTTTTTTCGGGGTTTTTTGTTTTTGTTTTCTTTTGGGTTTTTTTTGCTATTTTAGTGCCAACCGTCGCAGTCACTTATTCTGTGACCAGCGCCCCATTTTGAAGTAACTGGTACTTCCATTTTGGATTTAAGACGTGCTCAGTTTTTGGGAGCATCCACTGGCGGTAGGTCACGTCTAAGTACTCAGGCTGCTTCAGTGATCGGGCAGGAACACAAAACTGACAATCGAGAGTTTTCAACATTTCTTTTACTGTTTAGTCGAACAAGTGACGTTTCATAAATTAGTATGTTAATGCCGGGGATAATACGGGCTACGCACTTTAGCTCCACCCATATTTTACCCCAGCTACTACCCGCACTTACATACAAGGCCATTCGGAGCCCAGCTACCGACCAGAAAGGACCTACTAAGCAATACGTAGGAGGCCAGAGAGCCAGTAACGGCACATGCAGACTTAGTTACTTACCACATGGAGGTCCTACTCTAATAGCGACATTAATCCCATAAATCCATGAAAAATAGAAGTATAAACAGAAATGCATATTTCATAGATAGGAATTTGCAGATTTCAAAATCAATAATATGGTTTTACATTAACAATTGCGGTAAAACATCAATTACGGTTTACAGTCTTTAACTCCCTTGCCCCTGTTTACATCACTTCACTAACGCGCTCGAACCTGTCCTGCCAATGTTTGCTGGTACCAATTTTACACCTTGGTCTGGTGAGGCTGTGATTTTATAGAGACACTGCCCAACGTCTGTACCCTGGTCAGAGAATAGAACCCAGGCCACCTGCACAGCAGCGCTTCACGCTAACCTCTGCACTACGGGGCTCACATGAGTGGATATTTAGACTAATAAGGATTCTTGAAAAAACTTGACTAATTGGTTGTGTTTACTGAACACGGCGTCACTTACATTTGTTACTCTTCGTTTCATGACAAAACATAGAAAAACTTCCATATTTGGTGTCGAGCTCAATTAAGGAGAGAACACGAACATGCGAAGGGAGTGTCGTCATCAATTAAACACATCTGATGGAAAAACGTTACACCTCACAGGGTAAAATTTCTACTGGAGTTGTTGCGACTAGTCGAAATAGTCGATTAGTCGAGTTTCAAATACTAGTCGACAAATTATATTGGTAGTCGATCAGCCATTACACATTGATCTTTTCTATTTAATGGAAGCCAGGATTTTCTTTAGGACATTATGTGTGTTTAACTTTTTTTTCATGTCATAACATAACCTTGAGTAAGGTTAAAGAACTAAAATTGTTTGGAAATTTGATGCAATAGACACCATATCATAAAATTATGTTAGATTGTGTAGATAAAATTGAAAGACCTGACTAGTTGATCATCATCGACTAATAGTGCTCGACTAGTCGACGATTGAATTTTATTAGTTGCGACAACTCTAATTTATGTCCCGTTTTGAACAACAGCACATCAGAAGTAAAGCAAGAAATTCTTTCTCTGTCTCTCTCTTCATTTCTAAATTGATTTGAAGACATTAAATCTTTATGCGTTCTAATACAGTTTTCTTTTTTTCAATACAGAATTCAAACTGAATTATGACATACTGACGTTAGAAAAGATGTTTCCATTCAGTAGATGCCAATTGAACCATTACAAAATTTTAGCATAATGGTCACAGCAACATAATTTTTGCTAGGCTTTGAGATAGGACATAAATGCATATGAGGAAAGAAATCAAGACTCCATGATCAATAGTGTGCCTAGTGTAAGTGTGCACAGACCACAAGAATGACGACACATTACTGTTCTGGCCTGTAAATAGACTTTAACCTCGAGAGCTACTGACCCCTTTTGTAACTCCAACAATTTAACCTTGTTGAACTTGTGTTTGGAATCAGTGCATAACCAAGACAAAGCAATTGATAGCCGTTGCTATTATGTGCACAGCATGTTTCACAATGCCCCCGTGAAATTACCTTTCGAGGTGAAATATTCTATTAGAGGACGTATCCTAATGAACGATAACGCAGGACAAAAACGACACAGGATAACGGACAATTCATGATTCTTCAGGCTCTTTGGTAATTAATAACATACCCTACTAAAGGATAAAGTGAATTTCTCTTATAAATCCGAAAAAAACCTTCCATCAGTCTTTTATGTCTGTTTTATGAGTGCTACATATCTCAATGTTTCCCCATGCTAGTAGAAGCATGAAATAATAAATGTAAGGATTGTTACCGTTGCCGCTCGTATTGATCACTATAGTAACTGGTTCAAAGTGAAACAAAATGAAAAACTGAAAACTTCTATCTGTATCTGTAATAAGTGTTGGAGCGTGCCGTCAGTATAGAACTGGCTTCAGGGGACAAAGGACCAGTTGTCAGGTGGTAAGTGGCTGGATGAACGCACTCAATTGAGTAAGGTATCAAGGGATATTGCCAGATATTGTTGTGCTCCAACTGCTTATTTCCACCCAAGTAGTGCTTCAGTCTTCCCTATTCAAGCTCTATCAGTACAGGCTAAAACTCTCACGGTGTCTACCTCCAATATTTTGATCAAGTTTTTTTATTGTTGTTTTTTATTTATTTATTTTTAAGTGATTTGGTGGTTACCCTAGCAGTCCCTAATCTGGAACCACTGGTACCCCTGTTTTGGACTTGGATCCTGTTTTGTGCTGCATGCTTCACATAATATTCAAGAAGAGTAGCTTCAATAAGTAGTTGTGACAGCTCCAGAAATTCGTATCAATTCAGAAATGTACAGAACAAAAGAAAGAACAAAAGAATTTCATGTCATGCTTTTGAATTATTTCTTATTTCAAAACTAAACTAAAGGAATTTCATGCACTGGCTTAAAAGGATTGTTTCTTATTTATTGGATAGAAAAACTGAACAGTTTTGTCAGGATTCTAAATGTCAAACATTTATTCCGTAAAGACGGAAATTAAACACTAATCCACACAACGATAAGTCGACAGGATTGACACTTTATTTCACGTCCCTCGAGGGGAACTCTTTTTAAGTTCAGATTGAAATTGAAGAAATTAATAGTTCCTTCCCTTTAATCATCTGTGAGTGATTCCCTTTCATAGTGAATAACTCTGAGGACTTTGAACTTCATTATTGAAACTTCTCTTCATTATTGAAACTTCTTTATGGCTTTAAGGAATCTTTAATATATCTTTCAAATAGAGTCATTCTTAAAATCGTCGATGTAAATATATATTTATGAAAACAAGTTTCATGCTCATTTTGGAATTTTTGTGACTTCTATGTTAACAAAAACATAAACATAAATTTTTACTTTATCTCAGGGCAAAACATTAATTTTGAACCGTCTGACATGTAGTTTAAATTCAAACTCTTTTTCAGTTTTACGCTTAATTTGATTCGCATGTGAACCAAACCAGAGGATTTTATTCATCTCAAATACTAGCATCTTCAAAAATGTGTACAATTTGATTTTGTTTTGTCTAAAAACATGTAATTTCATTTCTTTTCACAGTGCATAGCTCATTCAATTCAATTCAATTGTTGCGGGTCGCTAAACTGTTCAAGATCTTTGCCGTCCTTTTCGTTCTTGTGCTTTAGGTAATGTATTCTGTGAGAGGCGTTACGTTCAGCCTTGTGGGGAAAGTAGATTGTTCTTTCTTAAAGATGTGTAAAGATGGTTCGGATATGTTGACGAGATGGATCAGTTGTTTTCTGACAGATTAGAGCCAAGCTGCTCACTGAGAGTAAAGTCAAGACAGGGTGGAGTCAATCCATTTCAGAGCATTTCATACACATTCTGGGTATATTTAGTGTATTTTAGTGTTGGACTTCGAAAAATATTAATAAATACAGCATGAGGCTCTGTGTACCGACAGGTCATCTCTCGTTGAGAATTAGTCGCTATTGATGCTGATCTTTGTGATTCTGTTTGCGACGACAAGCCACTGTGTATTTACTCTGTATTCAGTAGGGTTGTCGCGACTAGTCGGAATAGTCGACAAATTATATTGGTTGTCGACCAGTCGTTACATATCAATCTTTTCAAACTTATTGAACCGAGGATTTTCTTAAGGGCAATACATGTGTTTAATTGTAATTTTCATACCATAACATAAGCATTTAAGTTTGGTCAAGGAACCAAAATGATGCAGAAATTTGATGCAATTTGACACCATGTCACGTAACGATGTTTTACTATGCGACGACTAGTCGATCATCGTCGACTAATGGTACGCGACTAGTTGACGATTGAATATTACGGCGCCTTTATTGTGTGGAAGATAACAAAGCTGTCTGTGCAGCGCGGTGCCGGATGTCAATCTCATAATGACGCAAGAGCATTATGCAAATACATGACGCTATCTGGAAGTCCCATTGACACAATGTTAAACATTTTTCTTGTGGTAAATTGGACCAAATATCCTTCACATCTGTCCTTATTTCTTTAGAATGAACAAAAAAGCCGCGCAGTTAATCATTAGGTATGTCTTGTCATCCATATTTTCGGCAAATATCGCTTTATTTTTGTGCAGGTTGCTCCAAAAGTTCAACATTGGATCAGTGAGACTTCTAGCGCCATAGTGATTTCAGCATAAGACCTTTGTGTCATTATGACTCTGACATTCTCCACCTAGACAGCTGTCCTCTCTGCTTCCTGCTCTTGCATCATTATGGATTTTCACATCATCCACCCTGCTGTCGTCTGTGCACTCTGCACTTGTTTGACCTTGGCCTTGAGAGTCCTTGTGATGCGTTTGTTGTTTCCTCTCAGTTGTTTTCCTCGGATTCTCTGCCCTGTTTAATGGACACTGAGGGTTTTTCTTATTTCAATCTCAACCAAATCTACCTAACTTTCCAGACACATGAACTGTCTGATTCTTAAACTGATTTTTGTCTTAAGACAATTTTTAGTTCAGGTTAATACTAATTTCCGTCCAATGGTGGAATATCATTCAAGGCTAAATTCAGTCCTTGTACCAAAAAATTACCAAGAAGCTTACATTTAAATTGATTGCAATTCCAACACAAAAGGTTAGCAATAGAATAGATTAACTGACGTGTCTGGAAAGTTTGGTAAATTAGGTAGATTTGGTAATTTAGATAAATGAATTTAATAAGAAAAACCTAGACTGACTCTGCACAGAGACTGCTTCGCGACTGACAAACCACAATAGCTGAGCATGACTAGATATCTAAATATTTATGAAATCCCCTTTCATTAAATATAGGTGAATTTAGGTTGGCCTATTTGTTAAGTCTCCGGCTATTTTATTAAGATTTCACACCTTAATTAAAATTTGCCTGCCATGAAGTGGGCAGTCAGTTTACGAAGTGGCCGACCAATTTGACCTTTTATTAAAAATAAATTATATAAATTAAAACCTCAGACAATTCGTCATTATTAATTTGATCAAAATCTATTAAAATATGAAGACATATTAGAAAGGAAAATGTAAAATGATTAAAATGTTAAAAAAGGCAGTAGATAAGTTTCAGAAATAAAAAATGTTTTGACTATAAAAAGAAGAAAAGAAAAAAACGCTAAAAAGATAAATAAAACAGCCATCACAGCCATCAGTTTTCTGGGACCTGACCCCCACACATCCCTCTGGCCCCGAATTTGGGAAAAATTTCTGGCCATTTCAGATCAATTTAAACACTTTTGTGTAAAAAATTGTGTATTTTAATGTTGGACTTAGAAAATCTTGGTGTAATGGAGTGTTGGACTACACAGCATGAGGCTGTGTACACCGACAGGTCATCACTCGTTTGAGACTGTCACCTCGTTCTAAAATGTCGATCTGTTTTCAACAACTTTACAGACACAAAGACGTAATTACGACAACTTAATTCCACAAACGGAACAAGTAGAAATCTATTCATGGAGAGAAAATGAAATCAGTCTGGCTATGTAGAACTCGTAAAACGACGGTTTGTCAAACTTTCCGTTAGTGCTAGGACGACTAGAGGATTTACTAGTAGACTAGTCAGGTGGAGATTTTAACTACTAGTCAACTAGTCGAGTGAAGATTTTAACTACTAGTCGACTAGTTGGGTGGAAATTTTTACTACTAGTCGACTAGTCAGGTTGAGATTTTAACTACTAGTTGACTAGTCAGGTGGAGATTTTAACTACTATCTGACAAGTCAGGTGGAGATTTTGACGACTAGTTGACTAGTCAGGCAGAGATTTTAACTACTAGTTGACTACTAGTTGACTACTAGTTGACTACTAGTTGACTACTAGTTGACTAGTCGGTTGAAGATTTTAACTACTAGTCCCCTAGTCAGGTGGAGATTTTAACTACTAGTCTTTCATTATTTTGTGACCTCAATCAATGACCAACTTGTTTGCACACATCAGTGATAAACTTTAGCACTGATGTGTGCAAACATAAGTAAATGTTTTGGGTCCTGCTTGCGTTGTTACGTGCTTTATGACTGAGGTTTCTCCATCGACAAAACTATTGTTTTTTAGAATTCAAATCCGCCTAGAAAGAAAAAACACCAACAAGATTCATTAATATCAGCAAACTTTCAAATTGTTGATTAATCAAGAACAGGAGAAATGGTCTGAAATTTCATCAGACAATCGAATAATCGAGTAATCATCGGAACACTGCTTCCCACACACAGACTTTCAAGTAATCACGGCCCTTCATGTTATGATCAAAGCGAATCTCTGACAGTCGCGTCAGTTTTGGCTCTAGCAGGCCGCGTCACGTCCTGACATGATGTGGTGACGTAGAGTTCGGTGCTCGCGGGTCGCCGTGTCACACTGAGTTTACGGGTCATGCACTACATACAAGACGTTACATAAGTTGTCATAACAGCACTGAAAATTTAATGCATCAAATTCCAAGAGATTTATGCGTTAAGCGTTATGTTGGTTTAAGTAAAGTAACAATCCAACATAACGCATCCTTAACGCAATAACATGAATAACTGTACAGCCCTTGTGGTTTAGTAGTTTTATATTATTTTAAAATATATCTCTATAAAATGACAATTCGATAACAAGTCTCTTCAACCTGAAAACTGACGATGACCACCAAGTTAAGTTTAAAACTTGGTATGGGGATAGATTATGATCGAAGGAGGACTGCTACATAGGTCCTGTTCCAGTACAATGTATTTTTACCCTGTTTTGGACCACTTTTCCCCCAAACCTTGATATCTCAGGAACTGCTTATCATTGACCACTGCCAAAAGATCTGGCATGCCCCAAAACCTATGTGCGCAGATTTTCAAGTCATTTTGATGCTTTATTCCCTGTCGAAATGAAGAAAATGTAAAATACTTGAGTATTATGGGATAGAAAAACAGAAAATGTTGATTTTGACTGGGAAAACATGTTGAAATCGCTTGAAATTCCCAGCGTAAAGGTTTTGGGTGTGCCAAATCCAATGGTCCATTGGTCTCTATGACAAGTTTCTGAGATATGATTGATCATTTGTGAGCTCATGTCCTAAAATATATCTGATAATGCACTTTGTCTCACAAAATTTGGCATAATATACATGCAGATTAACTTTCCATGATGTCTACTTATCCAATATTAGTTTGGATGCATTAATTTTATGGGTGATATTTGTGGATTTAAATTTTAAGTCATGGTATATAAAAGCACCTATGTAGAGCCTACTGATGTAGAGCCTGCAAAGTATATTTGCAGAGGAATAGTAATGTGTTGTGCAATGCAATTGTGCACATGTAATAATATGATTTTTATAAAATGGAGAAAATTTGAAAAAAAGCAGAGTTTCCCTGTAGCCATGTAAGATAAAAAAATAATTAGAAACGGGTGAGCTCTGTCTCCTCAATGACCTTTACACCCTGACCTATGCTGGGTGGGGGGTTGGTCTGCTCAATGACCTTTGTGCACTGACATATGCTTGGGGGAATCTGTCTGCCAGGTCTACTTGACATTCCAGCGAAAAGTTCCAAGGTCAGGCCATCCTCACCTGCCACCTATCCGGGTAGGGTGACAGGGTGGGGTGGGGGGGCAATCCGTCCACTCAGTTTGACTTCATAAACGATCTTGCTTCCCAAGTCAATGCAAATTGTGAAAGAGTGTAACTAACAATAGTCGACAAGTTACATTGGCAGTCGACTAGTCTTCAAGCATCGACAGCTTCGATTTAATGCAAGTCAGATTTTTCATAAGGACATGACATGTGTTTAACTGTAATTTTCATATCATAACATAAGCTTTGAGTAAGGTCAAAGAACAAAAATGATGCAGTAATTTGACTTACGTCACGTGATGTAAATATGTTAGATAATATAGACAGGTGTTGAAAGATTGAACAAGTCGATCATCGTCGACCAAAGGTGCTCGACTAGTCGACGATTGAATTTTACTAGTCTCGACAACTCATTTTCATTGCCCACGAATCAATTCGTTTGGCACTCAATTCAACAGTACATTTACTGACGGACCCCCGGAAAGCTGAATTCTGTTCCAGCTCCGGTTCTGAAATTAATTCGTGTTGACGTTGTATTTAGACATGGTTGATTCGTGTAAAACCTGGTTAAATCATTCGCTTATCTGTTTCTCTTTGAAAATATTTGCGTTTCAGACTCTAATATGTGTATATCAATTTCAAACTGACTTTAATACAGAAATAGCTACAACTACTGAAATTCAATCAAATTGGAAACATACAGAACAAATGACAGAACAAAATAATTCCAACCTGCGTTTTTGATACACCAAAACTGATGGGAATTTATCCTCTGTTTAAAGAGTATTCCTGGACATGTCAATTTAATTTTTTATTTTATGTCAACTTGAGTAATCACGGTATAACTCTGTCTGTAGAATTTCTGTAACATTACACAGAATGTATGAGGTTAATACAATAACTGTTGTGCAGCTTCCAATACGTTTAAGCTGTATTAATACCAGTAGAGTCAGGACCTTATCAGATTCCACAACAATATTGTAACTCGGGACGTAATTCCGATGCAGCATTGTTCACAAATGTAGACGTAGTTCTCTCTTACAGTGATCAAAGAGTAATGATCTGTCTGGACGGGCTGTATTAATTTTAGATTCATTATTTGAATCTAAAATTGTTTTGCCCCATAAACTTATTTGTTATTACAGTAAAACCTGTATTTTACGAGTTTTACTGAGTTTTACGACCACCTGTCAATTGTGACCAGATTTTACAGAACCAAAACCATAATTTCCATTCAAGTGAACCTGTGTTTTAAAACCACCTTTTATCAGATACTCCAGAGCTACAGCCACAACTTTGCAGTCTAGTGTAGGCAAAGAGGTATTTAAAATTGTCAGCTCGTGAAATTCCAATTTAGAAGCGTACAGAAAGTACAGAACAAAAGAGTGAACAAAAGAATTCCATGCTGAGCTTTTGAATTTCTATTGTTCCAAAACTGATAGCAATTCCACCCTCTGCTTCCAATGATCTTCAAATCTGCAGATCACAGCTGACCAACAAGTTCAAAAGATCTCAGTAGAGGATCAGTTAGGAACAATATCGCATTAACAGCACAGGGGGGTGGGGAAATTCTTTTGTTTTCTTCTTTGTTCTGGACGTTTTCAAAATAATATCAATTTCAGGAGCTGATCTCTTGTTCCTATATCTATCTCACATAGGGCCACTAACAATACGATTTAATTTCTGAATGAAAGGCACTGACATCGGTGTTGCTACTGTGCTCTCCAGACATTGTCTGGATTTCATTGGATAGTTTCCCTCATTCATTAGTGATTGACAAGTTTGTCCTTGAATGTTTACAAACTTGGCCTGACCTGATAATTCTGTCTTATTATCAGATTTCACACATAGCACAGAAGGATTGCAATTGTAGTAATGAGCTACTGTGGAGACTGAATGAGAGTGAACTGGAATGGGTTCATGTCAACCATGCGGAAAGAAAATGCAAACAAACAAAACTTGATGTGAAGGTCATGAACTCTACACAGCAAGTACAGACAATAGGGGAGCCACCATCTAGAGACCAACAAATATGATTGAATAGCGGCAAGATGACGTCTGTCAAGAGGACCACATCTCGCATCGTCTGCGTCACCTTGAGACGTCCTCTGATAAAACAGTTCTGTTATGCTCTGGACAAAGTGAAAAGTTATGTAACGTGGAGTCTGCGTGTGAAGACCACTCTGTCTGGTATCATCAGCAATCTGTGTGACTGTCAACTGTCAGGACAAGATCAAAGTGTCAGGCTCTAACGTTACGTAACCTTACACCATGCGAAGAATGACATGTTCCTTCTGTTGCATAATGCGTTCCTTATTGATCTCAGATTTGGTTATTCACTTTAACAGTAGATTATAGTGATGCGCATGGAACTCAACAAAAGACGCCTGCACAAATCCACATCAGTGCATACTGCACAAACAGCTGCATACTCATGAGCATATTTGCATACTTCTAGCTGATGCTCACAGCATACTATTTCAGTCTACCAGATGCAACATTAGAATACACATCTCTTGTAAACAGTAGCTCAATAAAATAGTTGTGTGTAAAGGATTGTTTGTCTTATTCCTGACGTTTTCAATTAACCGGATTTGCTTTAGGAAATTTCCAAACAAACTAGAAAACTTCGTTACCTTCAAACTTGGAGGAAAATGAATATAAAATTCTGGAACAGATTGCAGGTTTGTGGCTTCAGGCAAAGGTGGAAATTCTGTTGGTCCCAGGAACGAATGACCCTCATTTCTATCCGCCAAGTATGAGTGTGCCAATTAAAGCTGGGGTTCCATTATAATTACTCAGAATTTTACGAAAGAAAAAATAAATAAATAAATCCCCTCCCTATTATTATTTGTGCACTGTGTTTGGTATGTTGACATTTTTGACAACACATTGTTCTCAATTACAATAGGTGTGAAAGCCAATTATGTTTGATCAAATGCCACATTTCAGCTGACACTGTTATTGGAGCACAATGCTGATTGTAATTGAAGAACAATGTATCGCAATGCAGCTCACACCTCTCAGTTGCTGTGTGTTTGGGGCTCTGGGGTGCCAAAGAAAGCATTTCCATAGCAAAAATTCAGTCATTTCTGTTCTGTCTCTCCATGAGTCAAGTTCTCCTCAGGCATGCAGTGCACAGTCTATGTCCATAATAGAAATGACCCATGTTGCTCTGACCACTGCCAACTTATAAATGAGCTGAATACGACCTTTTTACCCTTTTATAGTGGAAGGGTAGCTTTAATGTGCACAATGTTAATAAACGAAAAGAAGCACTGTCCCATTGGGGGATCTAAGGGGGAGGGGAAACTGAGGTGTCCCCCTACAACCGTAGTTTAATTCAGTTTTTGCCGAATTTTTGGCGAAATAGGATTGGCATCTCTCCCACAGGCTGGGTGCCTCCATACACAGAATATCCTGAATCCATTATGGGGAGGCTAAGACTCAGGTTCAGCAGGTTTCCGTGAGTTGCAGTATAGTTTTAATGCCTTAGTCAAACCTTGACCTATAGTTTCTGGGTCAAGTGGTTCAAAAGTTACAGCCCGTCCGGACAGATCAACACTGAAATGAGAATTCAGTTTGAGTGTTCAAAGAAAAGGCAAAGCATTTTCATTCATCACTAAACGGTGACTTCCCTTTTCCGAAGAAATGTATTGTATTTTTGCTTTTGACATATAATCCGAGTTACAGAGACGTCATAGACCGCAAAACTCACGCGAGGTTCGGGAGGCTGCAGGTTAACAGGCTTAATATCAGGGCGGAGGATGTCAATCCCGTAATAGCGCAAAAAACCATCTGTAAATTCATTATGCTAACCGGAAGTCCCATTGACACAACGTTAAAAATGGAAATAAATGCCATCTTATCTTCATGGCTGTGATTGGGAACTTATGGATCAAATATCCCTCACATCTCTCCTTATTTCTGGAAAATATTAAAGCAATGAATGCAATCTCGTTCTTATTTTCAGCAATTGTTACTTTACTTTTTGACACATTGGTCCAAAAGTTTAACATTGTATCAATGAGACTTCTAGTGGCATTATAAATTTGCATCAGGGTTTTGTGTCTTTACGAGATTGACATCCTACACCCTGAAGGCACAATGGAGCAAAAGAAACTGGATTTATTTTATGAATGGATGGCAGATAATCTCTACTTGTGTTTTGCTTTACTCATGACGACATGGAAACCCTATTGTTCCCACACAGCAAATTTGGACAATTTAACATTAGTGAGTAAAGTTGACTAAATCCTTTTCAAAGGCGGTTTACAATTTTTATCTTCCCAGGCAGGTCCTCACCCGAGAACTCACCCAAGCTTGGTGTGACCTATCCCTCAAGTGAGCCATCACCTCGTGATGATGACATCAGGTGGCAGCTGAAAATTCTGTCTTCCCACATAGGGCTGGTACCAATTTTACACCTGGGTCTTTAGAAGCTGAGATTCACTGAAATACTGCCCAGTGTCTTTACCCAGTCTGGAAATTGAACCTGGATTGCGTGCATCGCAGCGCTACATGCTAACCACTACACCACGCGGCTCACTGACGAGGCGAACTATCTCAACATAATCACAGTAAGACAGTGTGAAATTTATTCGTTTTGGTTCATTATTTGTGTGACACTGCGAGTCGCTATTAATAGAGTTTGCGAGTTTATACTAGCTTCTCCCGGCTTTCGCGGACTATTGCGGGAAACTCCATCACGCTCAGGTCTAAATTACGTCACCAAACGTTATGACGTCACGGATGCTCCCGAAATGATGACGTCATAGTCACATGGTACACAAGGTAAACAAATCTGGGAATGGT
>JBCAUI010111321.1:0-18812 GCA_038406195.1 Haplosyllis anthogorgicola
TTGGAAAATATGGATTTTGGACTTTGGACTGGGACAGACCAAAGTCCAAAATCCCATGTCCAAGGTCCAAAGGCCCAATATGCCAAAAGCTCATCTGCCACATCCTGACAATCCAGCCTACCTATTTTTGGTGCACACACAGCCAGCTGGGGGAGCTGCACTGTCTGAATGTGGCAGATAAGGAGCAATGGTTTTTACTGTCTGGATCATTTCAAATATCTGTCTCTCTTTGTACTCCCGTCCAACAGACGAGTTCAATCTAGTACATAATAAAAAGTAAATACAAAGTTTGTGAGTAAAAAACAGTATCCGGTCCCCTTAGAAATTATATACACACACACTGGCACTGTATTTCATTAAACCAACGAGCCACTCATTTCATCAATGGGCTCCAGACTGGTAAATTCACTCATTGTTATGTTAGGCATTAACATAGCTTTGGGATCATGCGAGGTGTCACGGTCACGGGAGCTTTTCCCATGTCGTCTCTTGGACCTATCAGACCTGCCGCTTTTGTCAGAATGGGTTGATCTCATGGAGTCGCCGCCTAGATGTCCATCCTTCCTTCTGCGATGTTCTCTCTTCTCCCCGTGTGATCTCTTCTCGTGGCCATCTCTGCTGGATCTACCGTCTCTACCTCCGTGTGATCTGCGACTTCTGTCTGAGGTGCCAGAATGGTGCCTGTGTCTTCTGTCCTTTGGCGGAACAGCCAATGTTTCCGATACTTCTCGTGCTGGTGCAGGTGTTGGTTCTGGAGTCTGCATTCTCGACTGTATCTCATTGAGGACATTATCCACTGTCTCAGGTTCTGTATTTGGTCCTATGTCAACAAAATCGTTGGTAAATGCAATATTTTTATTTCCGGATAGATGTTTCTGACGACTTGACGGTCTTTTCTTAGTCGTGCCATCTTTATTTCGCATTGTTTCTTTGTGTTTTCTCAGTTCCATTTTCATCGCATCTTTCTGTTGTTGCAGTAGTTCCTCGGCATTGATTTCCACAAGACTTTCTTTGTCCTGTTTGCCTTTATCATTCATAGCATTGTACTTATCGATGTCAGTAAACGATTCATTTAGTTTTGTCCCTTCTTTTCCTTTTCTTAGCCTAGGTTTTGGTCTCAGCTGGTGAGGCCGCGGCTGAGGTTCTGGTTCCTTGTACGCCGGTTCACACTCCATTATCCCGGGTATATCAGGAGCTAATTGTAGCCCCAGTTTCAGTTCAGTGTCGGTATTCTGAAGGTACGGGATCTCTCTTTGCTTCACGGGCTCTCTTTTAACAACTGGCGGAGTGCGATGATTCCTCCCTTCCAGATCAACATATTCTATTTTAGTTTTTGGACCTAACTTCCTGAAGCATTTTTCTCTCCATTCTCTTTTTATTAAGATAATCGCCACAATGATGATAAGGATGATGAGTATTATGATGGCAATGATAACGGCTACGCGGGTTGAACTGCCTCCCTCATCCACCTCATATGTGACATCGAAGGCCGGGTCCAAAGGACAGGGCAGTTCTGGGCACACTGTCAGTGTCACATGCAAGAGAGAAGAGGGAAGCAGTTCATTAATTTGTTTTGAAACCAGAATAAACTCGATTTTATGGCCTAGAAGCAAATTTCATGAATTTATACTGTTTCGATTTATCCACTCTTGATTTATTTTTTAAATTTGTCCCCTGTGGCCATAAAAGGTCAATATGTAAATTTGCGTGTGTCGCGACGGAACGTACAACAGATGTTCGCATACATACAGAGAGGTAACAGTGTACTCACGTGTGCATCCCATGTTCGTGAAATTGTAATATCCGGGCTTGCAAAGGTCACAGGTCCGTCCAAACACTCCTGGTTTACATGTGCATTGCCCTCCAACTTTTTCGCACTGCATATTAACATTGTCTTTTGTTCCAATCTGGTTACACATACAGTCTGAAACAATGAAGGATGTAAATCATTATAAACAATGTAATTCTTCAATTTATATGGTGATCGTGACAAACATACTGATTCTACAAAAATAGGTCATTCGCTTACCTAACGCCTGGCCCTCCATCTCTGTTCCAATAGATTTTATGAATGAAGAGCATACAGCAGAAGCAAGTGATGCACTCCTTGTTGACAGTTGCAGGTAATTAAAATAGCAATCCTTAAAGTTAAGTTGAATTGCTGGTTCTGAAATTCATAGACATTTCAAGAATGATTGAAAACGTTTTGAAAAGTTATTCAATAAGACTAATTTACCTACGTAAGTGTAGAAGAATCAAGTGACATTAATTGTACCTGCTCTGAGATAGACACCACTTCCTTCCAAAGCCGGAGCCAAGACGATAGAGTCTATCAAGATTTTTCCACTACTGGCCGCCAGCCCAGCATTCGAAACTAATAACCTGAGCTCGTATGTGCAACGCACGTCTAACGTTACATTTCTTGGTGGTATCCACGCTAGTCCCATACCTGAAAAAATTTATGCACCATGTTACATCTATTAGTAGACGAAGGAGGGACCTCACAGACAGAAGTCAGGCGTTGAAACCCGAAAAAAAAGTTGAATTTGTGTACATACCAGCTGTAAGATTCGCGATCTGGAACACTTCAACATTGCCGACAGTATCGGGACAGTCAGAAGGTACACTCTGCCCGGCAGCGTCAGCATATTTCGTTACATCTTTGTTACTATTTCCTTGTGTGGTCATTCGTAATGTCATTTCTTCCCATGGCAATGAACCATTCAGAGTGTATCTCATCACTGGCTTGAAGTCGCTGTAAATGTAAACAATTCAAAATCTTTGTCTATTTCAACAACCAGAACGATGATCTTGTTTCTTGAAACTGAATGCAAATTCTATTTAGTTGGGAACAATATATAACTTACTACTTCAAAGACCCTGTGTTGAGATTATTGACGTTTGCAAATACAACTTCTTGATTCTGGTCACACAACATGAATGTTCTTCCGGTGAACCGATTTCCGTTGCTTTCTATGGCAGTGCTCAGCGCACAATCTCCTGTTGCTACCTGCAAGTTAACAGAAGATACGAGGAGTGCACTTAAAAATACACTGTTTAGATTTCATTTCTACTTAGATTAGCTCAGATAAAATGTTCAGTTAAACGTTAACGAGTTTTTTACAGAAAGATATGATAAATTAAAAATTAAAAATTATGTTCCATGGATTCAATTCCTCCAGTGGCCTGTGGCCTGTGACCTATAGCGCGTTTTCATAAACCTTAAAGCTCATGAAATTTCAAGAAATGAGTGCGTTGGAATACCTTAACGCACACCTCATCATGTGTAAATTAAGAACTCTAATGCACAGAAATCTAACGCTGGTTGATCTGCGTTAGACTCTTAATGAACAGTGTGCGTTATGTGCGTTAAAGTTCATGAAAACGAGGTGCTACCTGGTAGTTGTAATAGTCAATAGATGGGGCAAATGCACCAGGGATAACTTCATCACACTGCCTCCCCGTCATTCCTATGTTGCAAACGCACTGCCCATTTGCTCTGTCACAAATATTATTTACAGCACCTCCGGAGTCACATTTACAGTCCGAGCAATCCTGCAATTCAACAGAAATGAATTCTTGACAATAATTATTGTTAAAGAAATAAATAAGTTCCGGACTGTTATTACACGACAGGCCCGGATCTAGGATTTCCAGGATTTCCCTACGGGGGGGGGGAGGGGTCGACCACCCAAAATATCTTGAAAAATCCCTAAAAAAAATGGGAAAATCGGCAAAAATTACATGAAAATGGAAAAAAAAACCCGGCCGTGGAGGGGGCGCCTCCTGCGCCCCCTGGATCCGCCAATGCATGATAACAGGTTATTTAGCTTGTCGATTTACGAGTATATAAAATCTAGTGTTACGTGTTCGTAATCAATTGATGACTTAATACTTACAGTGTTAATGAAGAATAGGTTAGTTGGATATTTATAGTAGCCAGGCTTACACGTATCACATTTCGAACCCATAATATTATCCTTACAGTAACAGTCACCCGTTGTTTCGTCACACTTATCTAGTAAGTCAACTGTGCCTTCTGTTTTACACTCACAAGCTGAAAACATTTAGAGACGCATTGTAATTCCTTTTTACAATTACCTGCATGCATATATTTCAAAGAAACTAAGAAAATCTTGGTTCATTTTGGAATAGCCAATTTGAACTTGTTGCCTGCAGAAAATTCATACTTACGTTTACAGACACCTGGTTGGTTATCCATCATGAGTAATCCGTATTTTCCGTCTTCGCACTGGTCACATCTCCTACCCTTTATTCCTTCTTTACAGGTGCACGTCCCGAGAGTTCGATGACACGTCAGTGTATTTTTCACCCCTAGTGGCTCACAGTCGCATGCTTCAAAGAAATGGGTAATTTATTTATTACGCAAGAATTAGAAAGCTTTAGGTGTAACAACTGAGCAGTCAGCGTATTTAGAACGGTTGATATTTTTATACATGTCATAGGTCGTTCCGGCGGTATATTTGTATTTCGCGACGAATGTTTATCTGTTTTAACCACTAGACAAAGAGGACTAGCCAGACAGTGATTTGAAGATGTTAATGCTGATTTATCGATAATAGCTCAACTGGAAATTATAGCAGTAAAATGTCAATCCGGCAGTAAAACCCAATATGAAATTAGCAATGTTATGGTAGACAGTTGATCTGCAGAGTTGTAACAAATCGGTATAGATGTGTAATGCCACTGTTTCTACTTAAAATATACTTCATTATGATGATATCTACTTTATTAGACTAATTATTTATGAGAAATAGCTAAATTAAGTGCGATTACCTGAGGCAACTAAACCATAGATGTTGACCCTTCAGTTTCTGGATTCCTTCTGAATGCGCTGCCCATGTGCGCTCTGCTTTATGTTATTTGCTTGATGACATCACACACATGACATCATTTCTGGGCACCACTAGTTGGTGCCATGTGGCAGGAAGCATTAAACAGACTATATTGTGACTTGAGTACCCAATATTTATTAAATTATTACATACGTACCACAACATCTGCTTTGTTCAGTTCGGTAACCTTAACGACTCAGCTCTGAACAATTATTAAGTTAACTAATCAAGTAGGAGCGCAAACAACTTAGTTGGAATATGAAATAATAATAATAGCCAAGTTACGTCAAAACGAGATATTATTTTGTCGTTTTGTTTTTTATTTACTTTTTTAAATGGACTTGACGAAAATAGGTATTCAACTTTTGTTGCATTTGTATGAACATGTTAATAGACAGAATTTGTGCTAAATGTAAGACTTAAAATTTAAATCGTTATAATTTTTTACTTTGGTTGTAATAATTCATGAGACTTTTTATTGAAATTTATGTAGATGGTTAATATATATTTGCAAATGAGCTTGCCTATCGTCTCACATAATGCAATAATTTTGTTTACATACAAACAAGTCGACAAGGTAATATCTCGTTTTGACGTGACCAAGCTATTGTCTTTCCTGAAAAGTTTGACTATAATTGGCGTGACTGACTTTACGGGCAAATAAAATTGTTAGTAACAGGTTCAGTTTATCTAACTTGAAGTACTTACGGATGCACACGTTAGGGTCGTTTATCGGTAGTGTTGTATTCTCGTAGAATGTCGGAATGCATTCCTTACATTGATCCCCTGTAGTGTTATGCATGCAATCAACGCATATTGGCTTTTCCAGATCGGTATCAAAGATACAGCTGTTCGCATGATCGTGACATTCACATTCTGAAAGTATAAATAAACCAGATGTTGTATGCTCCATCATTTCAATACAGGTTTTCAACAAGCAATTTAGTCCATGAGTTCGATACATATCCTGTTAATTAAGAAAACTAAATAACTCTATCCTGGTATAAAAGAGGTGAATCAGTGCATGATTTCTGATTAGGTGCGAGTTGTCAACCAGGACATCAAGTGATAGAGATTTACCGAGAATGAGACAGTGGGCCCCCTTGAAGAAATGTTTAGATTCGCTACTGTCGAGTTCAAAGTAATTCTAAAACTTAAAGAAAATGTCAATTTGGATGCCTCCAATGACAGACCTCTTGTTGACTGATTTGTTTGGATTGAAACTGTAGACCCATTTGGAATGCACACATGCCCAAGTGTGAAGATCTTGCCTATTGTCTGTTGTGTCACATGGCTGTACATATGACTCTTCAAACTTCAAAGACAGCAAACATGATATTAGAATTTTTGTTGGTAAACTAACGAAATATATTGAGAAAGTGACAAAAAAAGACTTCTAAACTGAATTTAATACAAAAAATTGAATTATTTTTGTGAAGGCATAGTATGCCTTTACTTTCAGTTGCATTTTTAGGGCAGTCATGTTACAAAGTATTGTTTTAGAATAGTAAGGGATCACCCTCATTTATACTGAATATCCTTATAAATAAGGAAATTCCTTTTTTAACAATTTCTTTTTATCCCAGAATTCCAAAAAATATATTTATATGGTGCAGAACCTTCAAAATTGTTGTTAGGAACTAAGTCGCCTGAAATTATCTCAGATAGAAGAGAACGGAGATATTACTTTGTTAGAAAGATGTTATATTCATTTATGTCGACTCCCCTGGCCAATCTGCATTGTGGCAAGAGTTCGGCGACAGTATCCATATGCATCATGGTTTAAAGCGAACCCCTCCACCTAGGATGGTAATCCCCCCCCCCAAACCTCCCAACCCCTTGGAAAGGGTGTCAACATAATTTTCGTTTGTAGCGGACTATCTCGTTATCTCTTTTGTTGGCATTTGCAAAGCTACTTACTCTGACATTCGTTCGCAACGCCAACGCCATCACTACCAAAATAGAAACCTGGTTGCCATGGTCTCTTGTTGTAAAGAGGTAAACACTTTTCGCACATGTCACCCATGGTATTGTGTTGACAATCGCACACTGTCCTTCCGTTGCGATTCACGCAAGATTTGGCGTGAAGGTTACATGAACAGCTGAAATTAAAAAACATAAAATACTTCCAAATTCGATAATAATTGGGTCTTCCGCAAAAGATCCTTTGTGATAATAAGCCAAAACTAGAGGCAGCAAAATAGCCCGGCAAAACTGTTCGGCCGACGTGACAGCAGTAAAACTGCAAAGGAAAATTTTTTGCACTCTACCATCTGACACTGGCAGTGGTGTTTTACTGTTCCATCGCAACTGAAATATGCTCAACCTCGCTCGACCATGTCAAACGCTGGCAAACTGACGACAGCGACATGCAGAGCATTTTGGAGAATACAACAATTTCTCTAGTACCGCCAATCGCAGTAAAATCAAAATTCAAAGTCTGATTAGACAACAATAACAGTTTTACATCTAGGTGTGGGAACATTTTGTTATCACACATACCTTCCAGTTACCGCAATATCACTTATGGCGTAGTAGGCAGACGCTTTTTCTCTTGTCGGCTGGTCGTTATTCTGAGCGCCAGCACCAAGTCCCAGATTGGCTGGTACAAGAAGTCTCAGCCTCAGATCAGTGAATGTAAGAAACGAAACCAGGTCCGTGTTGGTGAACGCCTCATACAGTTGTTTAATATAAAGCATATCTTCACCAAGGAAAAGTTTGTATCTGTCACTTGTCACACCAAATATAACTTCTCCTTGTCTGTATGGGGTCTGAAACAAATGGTTTAAATTAAACTAACGTTAGTGGGTGTGAAATGGGCATATTAAAACTCACTCTTGTGTCCAGGCTGTGTATGTACTGACTGTATTCAATACTTTTCCTTACAATATTTCTTTCATTAAATGAATTTAATGTACCCAGAGTATTCCTATCCAATACAAGGCTATTTGCCCATCGTGCGTTGCTTCTAATTCTCGCCCCACAGATCATCTACCGTTTACTAATTTTTCAAATTTGTGTACAATTTTCAGGACGAGAATGTACAAGAAGAGACGACTACGATACAGACGAATGAACCGCGGACAAATCACGCTATTGTGGGCCTCTTGGCATTTACGTCAAATGAACTAAAAATCTCACTGTAGGTCTGCACAATTACTTACCACTCTGCTGAAGTTGGAAGTGCATATAACGGCAGTAGGTGTTTCAATTTTAACGGTACGTGCTACTCCATCGTACTCTTCTCCGCTGCATGTTCTATCGTAATATTGGAATACTTCCCATGTGCTTCCATAATCCCGAGAGACTTCAAGAATCATCTTTTGAGGACGTGCAGATTCAAAAGTTATTACAATGTCGTTCTGAAATAAAAAAATATGTATGATGTTTTTGACTATAGTTTTTGTACAGATTTCAGTCAGTGCATGTTCTCTGAAAAAGCCGCATCTCGTGTGTTATATCAATGCCATCTAATGGTACTTACTTGAAGTTGATACTCTTTGTCCCATGAGAAAGTTATATTAACTTCCAATGGTGTTGGGTAATCATACCAAGATTTAGACTGCCACCATGTTGATTTATCTGCTTGTCCATTATTTGGATCTCGGTCCACCATGTACTCGGGTGGATGCTTGTCTTGATCAATACTAGCATCACATTGGTAATCACATTGTGGATTATTTTGTGGATCCTAAAAGTGAACAAATGACATGTGGTCAAGTTTAATTATTTGTCAATCAAATGCTTGTAGTTCAGAATTGATCAAAGATATTTTCAGGAGGGTTTGTATCTTTGTTGACTCCAGTTGAGGTCAGTTTACTGCAAAAATGTAAATGGTAATTAGTCACTTTCGAGGTGTAACATTTTAGATTGTGTCAGCTGGAGCGTTGTCCCTACAAAAGGCGTAATTACTGACTAATTTATTCGTTTCTGCGCCAGTCACAGCACAGTGTGTATCCGAGCCTCTCCAACATTCTACATTCTAAGCCCATGTACAGATGTTGCTTCTTTATTGTTCAACTGCAAATGGCCGTGAACGTGCAAAACGACAGCACCTTTTGTAACAGGTAAATAACAAATTTCTTCTGACCAATTTTGAGCCATCAGTAATGACATTTGTCAAACACATTTGCTATGTGTTTTCCCTCTGAGTGATAAGGTGGTCTAAAGATCGATTTTTTTGTACTATTTTGGGACAATATTTCTAATTTATAATAACCTAGCCATAAAGATGGATTCGAATATTTTGTGACAACAAATGAAATAATCGAGCAAATCAATTATGTTACATTTGAAACTCATAAAAATATTGACAAAAATCAATACTTTAACTCATATAATGAGTCAGTATTTAATACAAAGCATATAAAACAACACCTGGCACATATGTACACAATAGGTTGCATACTTCATTGATTTTGCGCTATCTACTGTAATATGTTTCTGTGGATATTCAGACAAGAATAAACTAATGGTGCAAAAACATCTGTTGAATACACATATATGTATAATAAAATATTCTACATTATATTGATAAACATAAGCCATGAAGAGAAAATGTTCAATAGAAATAAATTGACTCATGGTGTGACAGTTTCAATTACCCTAGATTGAGGGGAATGTCCTTTTTATCAGGGTAATGGTCACTTCACGTTTGATGAAATTCATTCTTTATTATTTTTAAACGGTATATTTGTAATTGTGTTTATTGAGGTTGTAATGACAGACCATGAAATTCCTATCAATTTTTAATAGAGTTCCACGCTAAGATATTATCCGCTTCAATAGCCCAGCATTAAATGCAATTGATGCGCCACGTTAAAAAAAATGGCAATAATTTCATGATCTGCATTTTTACTTGAATTTAATTGACTTGAATTAAATTTGTCAAAAGGTGTAAATCTGTTTTATCCCCCCTCCCCGGTGGAAATTAACTAGTCTAGTAATAAAACTATAGTCTATACCACTAGTTTATAGTTTATATGCAACACCTGTGGTAAAGCTAATGAAAATCAAGGAATCAAGTCCAGTACTTGATATTTTTCCTTCTATTTAAACTGAACTATAAATAGAGATGTTTTGATAAAGTGTAATTTGCTGAGATGCACGAAAACGAGGGTCCTTGGGACGAGAAATCAATAGCTTGTAGCTCAGCCGCAAGCATTTTTTCAGTGTATGCCAGGGTGGAGGACCTAAATCTCTTAATGCCCAAATAGCCGTATGCAATTTCATAATGATAGACCGGAAGTTCCATAGGCACAATGGTAAAATGGTGACAGTATATTGAGTCAGGGAAATTTTCAAGTTTTGGACCAATTATCTGTGCCATCTTAGGATAATACTGAAAAAGTAAAATGAGAAGACATAGAGTATTGTTTTATTTATGTCTTGTCATCTTTATTTTTCTGAAATAATGTAAAATAATTGTATAAAGTGGTCCAAACTGGATATAATCATGATCAGAAATATGATTCCATAATGGCAGTTCCTATATTTTACTGTTGTGCCTATGGAACTTCCAGTCTGTCATTATGAAATTGCATCCGCTACTTGGGCATTATGAAATTTAGGTCCTCCACCCTGATGCTAACGGTGGTTTGAACTTTGAAATTCTTGGTGGGGTGCTACCTACCAGGCATAGTTCCATGGAAAATTCAAATAAAGTACAATAATGTACAGGAAGGTGGGTAATAATGCAGAAAAGAACTGTGCAAAATTCTAAGAAAATCCATGAAGGTAATCTAACGTTATTAAAGAAAATGTGGATTCAGATTAAAGGTGAACTGCCCCGCCCCATAAATCGTAACTTTTAATCCACTTTAAGACTTAAACGGCCAAAATTTTATACTTCGAATGGGATGTCTAAGTATTTTAGTGTTGGACTTAGAACATTCTTGGTAAAACAACACAGCATGAGGCTCTGTGCACCGACAAGTCATCTCTCGTTTCTTTTATCTCTTCTCATGTCATGAATAAAAATGAAATCTGAAATACAGTGACCACTGCTTAGAATAATATCATTTTGTTCATATTAACTCAGTCAGGTACAGTGTACCGTTTCCTGTTGATTACAAAAATTATATGAAGTTTAAAAGTAAAGCGCTTTGTTTATTTATTACAAGACAATACAGGATCTAAAAGGAAAGCATTTTATCTCTAGATATTAAACGCCTTTCAATAATATTTAATAAGGTTTAAAGGCGGTAATGTTTATGCGGTGACTATTGTGCGACCCTTTTTGTATGAGGCTATTTTAATACTCAAGTTTCCTTAAGTGAACAAGAATACCTTCCAATCAAAAGGCCAAACCGCCCGCTTCGCAAATAGTCATTAAAACACAAATATAAGTAAAATGCAAATAGTTATTAAAACATGAAAAAAATTACAAAAATCTAGAAATTTGACCTTCAAATGACCTTGACCTTCAAATAACCTTGACCTATTTTTTTACCTTGACCCCATTTACTTGTCTCAAACATCATAACATGTGATATTAGTAGACAACACTAACAATTTTGACACTTTTATTGTTGTGACCTTGAACTTGACCCAATGACCTTGGTACTCAAACTTGACCTAGATATTATGAATATGTAGTACCATACCAAAAATGAAGTTTCTAGGTCAAGTGATTCAAAAGATATAACCTGGACAGACAGACAGACAGACAGACAGACAGACACACACACACACACACACACACACAAACACGACTGAAGACATTATTAATAAATGAAGCAAAACTAATAACGTTTCTATTTTTTTAGATTTTAAATTACGTTCTTTGAATTATCCACACATATAAAATTGTCTGTCCTCATTTTAATCTGTTTAAAATAGCTATTTTAGAAAGTCTAGGCTAATTATTATCTCCGATGTCAAAAGCAATATGAGCCAGCTAATAGCAATGTCCAGGATAGGAATAAATACAAAGGTCATGCAATATTTGAATATCTGAATAACAACTATTTGCAGGTCTCTTTACCAGCACTGCAGTGCGCCTACAGTTTATTTTATTTTTTTGTCTTCTGAGCCTAATTATATTCAGGTCTCTTTAGCGGTGGTCACCCACAGTTGACTTTATTAATTTTTATATCTGAGCCAGAAGTTGACGTTGAATACACTATTTTTATTCCTTCCACAGGTTATATTGATCGTGGTGTTGGTATTCGGTTTGTCTTGGTTGCCGTTGCATGTACAGTCTCTGGTTGTCATATACGGGAAGCTACCCCAAGGTAAATTAGTCTGTTTTATTTTTTGAATTTAGATCAGCAGCTGCCAAAGCAGTACCAGGCTTGCTAGTTTGCTAGTCATCACACAAGCCGCCTTACGCACTTTGCACACTCACTGCCAAAGCTACCCAATCTACCAAATTTGCCTAACTTGCCAGTTTGATTTTAAGACTAATTTTTCTTCCAAAATCTTTTTAAGTTAAAACATAACCTAACCAATTTAAGTTAAGCTGGGTTTAAATTCAGTCTGCATATTGAAAATGGTCCATTTTTTTTCTGAAAATGTCTTGAATGACATGTTTCGTATGAATACATAATTCCAGATTTTTTAGATTTAAGTAAAATTATTGATCAGCTTACATTTACATTTGATTGCAATTGAAATGTACATCGATTGATACGTCTGAAAAATTTGGTAGATGGTAGCAAGGTCAGTACATAAAAACCAGCAACTCGTTGTAGTTTTCATATGAAACTCAATACATCTATCATTTGACGTCAGTTAAAGAAGATAATAGAACTTTAGAAATTAATTGCGATGCTTAATTAAAGATCGGTAAAAAGAGGCAGATTTTATGTTGTGTTGTGACTTTAACTGCAGTATGAACAGTTCATTCTAACTGGAAGAGATGTGGTATTTCATGTAAATACCATTCTGAGCTTAGATAACCTTTTTTGGAACTTTAACATTAAACAGAAACAAAGAATAAATGTTAGAAAATTCCCAGTCTGATATTTGTTTCGCATAGGATTGTTAAGTTGTCCAAAGCTGTTACTGAGTGACAATACTCTTCCTTTTGATAAAGGTGTTTTGGTTAAGAAGCTTGGTTTAAAAACAATCTGTCTTTTTGCAGGTGCCTACTATGAAGTATTTCGTGTTGTATGGAACTGTTTAGCCTATGGTAACTCCATGGCAAATCCGTTCATTTATAATTATGTTTCGCAGGTAAGGATTAAAATGAATATCAATGTATTAAGCAAACCAAAACAGCTCCTGAAAATTCTATCAGTTTTGGAACAATAGTATAGTATCAAAGCACAATATGGAAATATTCTTAAACTGATAGGAATTTTAGGTGCTGTGTCAGTGAGTTTGAATATTGTAGGTAAAAAAATGTCGTTATAATAATCAGTTTTTTTTAAATAAATTAACAAGCACATGTGACATCAATAAATCATGCAAAGTAGATCTAATAAAATTATTGTGAAATATGACGCAGGATATGCATAAATGAAAAGTAAGCAAATACATTTATGGACGACAATGTAGTAAATTAATTTGCACTAGACGCCCGTTCGGTTCAGCAACTAAATAGTAATCGTCACTGAAGACAACCGCTGGTTTTTTATCATTAGATGAGTAGCCAATGTGTATGTTTTGCGCTTACACGCTCTTTTCCGCTTTGGATAATGGCTGAAGGATCTGAGCGGATAATTATTTTGAGTGTAAGTTGTGGTCTTCGCATGGAGATATTTTGTATTTGTTTATACCTTTATACTGCGCGTGTGTGACAAAAACAAATAAAGGCTACACAACCATTGAAGTGAAGTGTTTATTGTGTTAGGTTGGAAATACGTTTTAAGTAGAAAATGGAGGGTGGTCTTTGATTGTTTTGTTGAATTAAAATATTATATAATTGTATTATTAAAGAATATATATAAAAATGAAGACAAAATACCAGAAATTAAGTTTCGTTTGATCATACATGATTTATTTTTTATCTATCCAATGTGTGTGTTTTCTAGGACTTTAAAAAGGCGTTTAAGGAAGTCTTTTTCTGCCTGAAAAAACAAACGGATAGCAATGGAAACACCACTGCAGGTTCCCGTTACATGACTGTTTCCAACTTGCGCGGAGATAAAACCGAAACGCAGATTGCAAATAATGGTGAAATAGGGGAAATGTCAAAAATGATCGATCAAAACAACCATGAATAGAAGTCTACACTTGTCGTCTGAGAGGAACAAGGCATGTTGGTTCATATCAGAGTAGTTTGTGCCAAGAATTGGGTATGTAATAACAAACGTCGGACTTGCAAAACTTAGTGCCTCAATTTTGAGCAGCTTGTAGAACCGGGTTGGCAGACTGTTGTCTCAGCATGCAGTGCATCCCTCTTAACTTGAACCTCAGACAGTGCATTTTAAAAACCCTTAACGCGCGTGTAGTTACAGTCCAACGCCACTTCTTTAGCTTTGGGCTCACAGGCTTAACATTACAGCGTTAGCGTTGGTGCGTTCAGGACGGTGCGTGAAGATTTAAGAAAATGCGCTGAATGACTCGAGTTATTCAATCAATCAATGAGATAATACATTAAGTACGAGATATCCGTGTTCAAGTTTAGTGAGATACGCTGTATGCAAAAGTCTTAATGTGATGTGCAGACCGCTTACTTATCCAGGAAGGAAATTGGACTGAAGTACTTTTTACATGTATTGTGTGCCTCCTTCTATTCCTTCTTCATTCAAATTACATCTGAAACAAATCAGCCTAGTTACAACAAAAACGCATTGATGCGCATTTGGTTTAGTTAGCAAAAAACCTAAGAACTTAAACGTCCCGTCTTTTGGTCAATGTTGTCACATAAAAATAAACGAAAGCGAAAGAATAAACAAACTGAACATTTAAAAGTTACTGATCAAATAAGTAATCAATATGGTTATACTTGCTAGTAGGTAAATTGCGTGTAGTAGGTAAATCGAGCCTGTTCGTTTATTCAAGGATATGAAATGTCAGATCTTCTGCACAGATGAGTAGAGCTGATCAAAACATAGGTAGATTAGTTCATGTATGAATACAGTTGCTTGACATGCTGTCACACATGAATA
The DNA here is from genome assembly GCA_038406195.1 of Haplosyllis anthogorgicola. Lineage (NCBI taxonomy): Eukaryota > Metazoa > Annelida > Polychaeta > Phyllodocida > Syllidae > Haplosyllis > Haplosyllis anthogorgicola. Next base: position 14,915 of record JBCAUI010111321.1, read on the forward strand.
ATGTTGATTGCCATGCATCCACAATTCTTTGTGGAAGTGTAAGATTTTACAAATCACACAATCAGCTTTTGTTGAAAATGCAACAGTTAATTGCAATATGTCAATCAGTGGGAGGCTGAACATGAACAACATCAAGTAAACAAAACACATGTGGACCAAGAGTTAATTAAAAGCCAATATAAAGATGGCTGCATGATCTAGAGGCCTTCAGATATGACAGAATGGTTCGCATATGGTTTAGGTTATGCGTGTGTAAATTAGATATACCAGCTTGCTTGATTTCATGTCTTGAAGCTGATTTGTCTCTGTTGGCTGAAGCGACAAGCTAACTACAAGTACTTGTGGCCTTTTTTCATTCATAGAACATCTTATTTTCTTCTTTAATCTTGACTAAACTTCACGATTAATTAAAATTCTTTTGAAAACTTTGCCAAAGTAACTTTAACAAATAGAACATTTTCAAATGTGTGAAAAGGCCATTACTTTAGTTCAATGCCAACAGTGTGAGAATAAAATCAAATAAAGTCAACATAATTAATTTCATATATTGTGAGAAATTAACTTAAGTGTAAACCCTAATCGCATATTTCAATACAGCTATAACATTGAAAATGCTACCAGTTATCTGAAATGGGCAACTAAAATTTGATTTTAATAACAGTTTATAGTAATTTACTTCATTTTAGTCTGTCATTCAAACCACAATGAATTAGCTTGAGCCAAACCAAATGGAAAATGTTACCAATTATCTGAAATTGGCTACTTAAATTTGATTTTCTTGACAATTTATGACAATTTACTACATGTTTATATATCACCCAAGTTAATATATCGCCACAAGTTAAAACAATTTGGCCCACGCAAAGCCATTCTCTATTGCCAGCTTACCAAGCTCACAAGCTAGTTTACGACTCCATTTCATCTTTGGCGTAAACACTCGCCCGTGTATGGTTGGCCTTGTGTATGTCAAGAAACATGAACTAAATGGCACATGTTTCACAAATTAGACAAATACATGCTACATAAACTGATCGGATTTTTTTCTGATATTCTCTTTCCATAGTATAACCCATTCACTCATTTCTTGTTATTGTCTGTGTCTTAAATTTATCGTTTATCATTTAATGACAATAAAGATTAACATGTCACAGTAGTGAAGAGTGCCAAAAATTGCCTTACAAAGGTTAATCACTTTTAAAAATCAGTTTCTTATATTTAACATTTAGCACAAAGCGTATGTGCCAGGTAGTAATTTTATCTGCAACAATAAGACTATTAAGATTTCTTGTAGTTTTAAAGTGCAAATAAACGGATTTAGAATATGTGGTGGCGTATAAAACTGTTTCGTAAATTGATATGTGTAAATACGGCATTACCATCTCGCCTCTACTGCTTCTTATTTTTTTCTACTACTACTGAGTTTATGACCAAAATATTGAAACCAAACTTGATAGATTGTTAAGTGAATGTGAAAAGTGAACGAAATGCCAGTAGTATTGTGCCTTTAATTTTTCGGAAGATTTCAGATAAGTGAAAAGATGTATCCACATAAATGTCATTCAAGTAAATAAAAAAGACAGCTGTCTTTCGCATTTCTCGTACCGAAATCAGCCAAATGTTTTATTTTAATTTTTTTTAAATTCTAGATAATTTCTTAAATTTTTAGATAATTCCTTCAATGAAGTGGCATCATTTTTTAATAACTCACCTGTATAATAACAATATGTTACCTGTTATGTTTTATGTAATTTCTCATTGAGAGCCCCTTCAAATGTATACATGATACTGAATAGATAGATAAAGTATGAATACTATGTGTTCAAATTGTACGTGATTTACTGTCCGCATTTTAATGGTACATTTTAATATCTTGGTAAATAAAAATGACCAAATTCATGCCTGTACAATGATACTCAAATTGTATAATAAGAATTTGATGTACAATATTAAGCAATAAAACTGTACATATGAGCCCTACTCTTTTGAGCTTTTTGGATTTTTTCTTGTAAGCGTGTAGCGAATTGTTAAACTATCCCCACCACTGAATTTTCTTCCATTTTGACGTGTATTCTGATGAACCTCAACTCAGAAAACCTTATTCACTTCTCCATATGGTTTTCCTCTGAGGCTCCCCTACTGAGGATGAAATGTCTGTCCAAGGCTCTCCATTTTGGAATCAACAGGCTTTGTTGTTCGAGTGAAACACACGGCATGACAGCATGAAATTTGATTCTTACCAACGAAAATACATTTCATGAGTTGTACAAAGCTACAAAATAGAAATGAATAGGATTTCGTCGTCCTTTCACTTTCGAAGTGGGCATTTTGGCCCTGTGCTTCTTCTGGGTCCAAGTGCGGTGCCAGTATATTGGTCAGCGTTGGGGGGCTCAGTGTAAACCTCACATTTTCTCAACAGTAACCCGATTTTGTGATTCTGATATTTGTCCCGTTATGAGGATAGCAACAAATCACTTTGACATAATCGGTTTAAAGTAATAGGCTTAACGTTCGGAACGAAATCCTTTTCCCCTTTATTTTGTCCTACCTTTTGCTATAATTTCAGATAAAAATTAAATTAGAAAAGAATAGGATATATCTTGTATCTTCATCTTTCCAAATTAGGAAAACTTCACACGCAAAATTAAAGGTATTTCCGAAAATTCACTTTGCCTCTTTTTATAGCAAAGTGCTCTAACGTAATTGTGCACTACTGAAATAATTCACCCTACACTCTGCACCATTCTTTTAATTACAACCGGTTAACGGTTGACTTTCATAAAAAAACTTTATACATCTTTTGAAGGCTTACTCAGACATCTTCTTAACTGTCCACTAGCTCTCTTTGACCTTGAGTAATTTTCATGATGACAATTATATGCGACCTCAATATCCTGTTTGTCAGATAAAAGCAGGATTTTAGTGCTGATTGTGGGACAGATGTGTAATTACATGCACTTACAGTGTTGCAAAACTGGGAAAGCTTTCTGCATTCTAAAAGCTCTGTCCTAAGATAAAAGAAACTTAGTGCTAAGTTTTAGTTATGGACCTAAAGTTAGTCCTTCGTTTAGGTATCAATGTCTGTCATTTTGCGTACTAATTAAGCCTTATCAAACAAACCTGATTTTGAGCAGGGAGGGCAAAATAAATTCGAAAATGCTTTATTGTTAGAGTGAAAGACATAGAACGAAATGCTGCAATTCACTGAATAGAAGGCATAGCAGAGGTTAATTTTCCTATCTGAAATTCAGTGTCAAAAACATTTGCCATGGGATCAAATTTGAAGTTAAAACTTCAAAAATTGCTTCAGTACTCAATTATCGTATTAGAGCTATAACGCAGTGCCTTACGCCAGCTACCTTCACAGCTCCCTTATGGCTCCACGATTTATGTAAAACAATTGATACCATTTCTGCGCAATGAATAGTTTTATGTGCTCCACAAGCTGGTCTTCCTTTAAATATGTACATTGACTCAATCTGGTAGTCAGCTTCTCAAAAATGCATCAAACATAAAAACACGAATTTGGCAGAAATATGTCCCATAATATGAAACTTTGTTTATTACCAAACACAGATTTAAAAGATTCGATTGGAAAAATAGACCCAATATCCTATGGTGATTGATTCAATTTGCCGATAACGCGTAAGTGAGATTATCCTTTATGGAGATTATTACTTTTTAATGGAAATGTACTGGCATGTTAAATGAAAAATATATTTAATTACGTCCTACGTATCTGTTCAGTAATTACCTGCTTCAATCAATCAAAATAAATAGCTTTGCTTGACACTAATTAACTCAATCAAAGAAAAGATTCCATTAGTACACAGAAATCGTATCATTTTGGAAACGAAGAGAACAAAGGAGAGAACGAAAGAATTTCAAGCTGTGCTTTTGA
>JBCAUI010111432.1:0-18807 GCA_038406195.1 Haplosyllis anthogorgicola
TGGAAGAGTTATGACAAGCAACTGCAAATGACACAACTCTACAGAGCCTGCAAAGACTAGTTCATGAAGGCTGGCCCAGAGTGCACAAAGACTGTCAGGATAGTCTAAAACCATACTGGAACCACAGATGAAATCAGCACTGAAAATGGCATACTGTACAAGGCCCACAGATGCATAGAAACACAGTCTGAATGACAGGAGACTCTTAGATTTTTACACATGGGTCACTATGCTACAGATAAAATGCAGCTATGAGCCAGAGAAGCAGTCTACTGGCCAGGCATAAATGAGGACATAGAGACTGTATGCAAAAATGTCACATCTGTGCCACACATGTGAAGTCTCAACAGTGAGACACTATACATGTACATGAAGTACCAGACATCCCATGGGACAGTCTAGCCTCAGACATCTTTGAGCTGAACAAAGTGCATTACTTTCTGATAGTAGACTACTTCAGCAGGTTCCTGGTACTCAGAAGAATCCACAGTCTTATATCCAAGACTGTCATCAAAGTCTTCAAGGAAGTAGTCTCAGATGGTGGGATACAGTTCACATCCCAAGAGTTCAAAGACTTCACACAGAGTTGGCACATTGACCACACACTGTCCAGTCCCAGATACCCACAGTCTAATGGCCTGGCAGGACGATTTGTTCAGACTATCAAAAACTCATGCAAAAAGACTATAGCAGCAGGGAAAGATGTAGAGTTAGCTCTACTCATATACAGGACAACACCTGTGAACCACAGTCTACCATCACCAGCAGAGTTACTGAACTCTAGAAGATATTGTGCAACTCTACCTATGAGACTCACACAGTCTACAAAACAAAGGCAGTACAAACAAACCATGGTTGAGTTAAAACGAAAACAAGAAGAAGCTCACAACAAGTCTGCCAGAGACTTGCCAAGTCTGAGCACTCGAGAAGCAGTCTATGTACAGCTGGACCCCAACAAGAACATTTGGACTCCTGTCAGTCTTACAGACTGCCAGAGTCTCAGACAGATCGTATGTAGTACACACAGACCAAGGAGGTGAATACATATGAAACAGGAGGTTCATCAAGCTGAGGTACACAGAGACTGCACCTGAAGTCTCACAACAGACTGACAGGGTGACACCAAGACCATCCAGGTCTATCCGTAAACCAGAGAGACTGATTGAGTCCATGTGAACGACAACCGTGACAAGAACTCTCAAGTACAATCAAACGAACTCAAGTCGTAGTCTATAGTATAGCTTAAACTCTAATTTATTTTTTTCAACTTGTTATGTAGTTTAGTACCAAGGATAGTGAATTAACTTTGTTCAGAAAGGAGGAAGATGTTAAAGGACTTGAGACTTAGGTTAGAGTTACCACCAGAGTTACCACCAGAGTTACCACCAGGAGCGCTGCAGTCTAGAAACTGCAGTTAGAATTAACACCAGGGGTGCCACAGGCTTCCTGTCTTTGCCTGCACCTGCAAGTCACATGACAATCTACAGACTATCCTATTGGTTAATTAGAGTTATGCGTTAGCATCATTAGTAGCCATCTTTAATTATTCAATTCAACTTGCACCTTTGTTGAGACTACATGTATTTTTGTGCCAGAGTTAATAAACTATATCCAAAGTCTAAAGACTCTCGTTCTAGTCTTTTTACAGCAGTGTCTTTTTTTTATATTATTATTGTACTGCTTGGGACGCTGGAGCAAAAAATGACCGCAGATTCTAATACAGGGACAAATGCAAAGCAAGATAAGAACGCAAATGAATAATCAATAGGTTTGACAACTGTGACACTAATATTCATAGGAAATGTTGCGATACCTTCTGTGTGAGGGTTTCTGTATCGTTTATTCCAGAATAAAGTGGTCTTCAAAGTAACCAGGATGGCTAACATACACGAAATGGAGAGAGGATTTTTTACTTTAGCTGCTATGCAGATTGCGGCTGGAGGATCTGCAGGTAGACATGTAACACTTTTGCTTGCACACTAAAGCAATTTTTGTTCAAACACGTTTTCAAATGTAGTAAAGTGGGTTAAGACTTCCCCAACCTAGACGTACACTTGAATTGCCTCTGTTAAAATGCAATTGGAATTTTTATTCCACCAAAGTTGAGTAACTTAGATGCCATTGATCTACATTTTCCATAATATTTTATTGTAGGTTTTGTCGAAGTTTGTATTATGCATCCTTTGGATCTTGTGAAGACAAGGTTTCAAATCCAGCGTGGACCTGAGGACCCAAACCGATACAAATCAATAGCTGACTGCTTTAAAACTATGTACAGGACAGAGGGGTAAGGTATAATTCATACTGATTCAAGTAAATGTAAATTATGGGCAGGGACCTATTAAATTCGGTGTAAGTACAGGGTGAAGGCAAGATTTATTGTTTCAGCTATTATCCTGACAAGCAAGAGAATGTATCATTGAGATCACTGATATTCATATTGTTTGTTTTGCAGGCCACTGTCATTTTACAAAGGAATTCTGCCACCAATTATGGCAGAAACCCCTAAGCGGGCGACCAAATTTTTCACTTTTGAACAATACAAGAAAATGTTTCTCTTTGGTGCTCCAAGTCCGACTCCTCTTGTAAGCAGATATTTTGTGCCTGTTATTGGTGTTGTGGATTTGATAAAAGTATTTAGTTTGTACCTTTATTTCCACGTAATTTCAGTGTTTTTAATCCTCTCTTCAAAGTTTCCTCCTCCAGTTTTCAGGTTTAAAAAGAATGAAAATGTGATGTTATGGGAAATGTTGAAATAGGATCTTTCATGCATGGTACAAGTTTCCAACTACATGTTTATAATCCAGTAACTTATTTATTTACACAGACCTTCACACTGGCAGGCTTGTGCTCTGGGCTGACAGAAGCCTTTGTCATTAATCCATTTGAAGTTGTGAAAGTAAAACTACAAGCAGAAAGAGGAACGTTTCCAGGAGTATGTTATATGCCCTATTAAGTTGTAGTTCAGCACTTCGTACATTTAACTGCTGTAAAACGAAGAGTGATCCTAATATCAAATTAACAATAATATAGAGCTTGGTGGCAAACTGATGTCAATCGGATATTAGAAATTTTCAAACAAGGAAAATCACTTAGTGAAATTTTGTGACAGTTTTTGACGGTTTTGGAATATTTATTAATCGGTGGGACCTTCAGCACGAGTGTCTGGTTGGCCGTGTAGTCAAATGTGTTTGAACCAGGCTCACTGCTGCTGTAGAAATATACTGAATGATGACACTGGGATGTGTCATCACGAACCTAACCCCATCACACCAAAAGTTGTAAAAAGGGGTACCTGAAGGCAGTCGCTCACACCATGGTTGTAAAAAGGGGTACCTGAAGGTAGTCGCTCACACCATGGTTGTAAAAAGGGGTACCTGAAGGCAGTCGCTCACACCATGGTTGTTCGATTCTCTGTCGGGGGTAAAGTTATAAACCGACTTGGGAAATCCTCATAATTCTTAAGAACGATATACCAAGTTAATACTTTTTAACTTTATGTAATTTAACTTTTGATTAACTGTCAACCTTTGCAGCAAAAGTCGGCATTTGCAACAGCCCGAGAGATTGCACGTACAGATGGTTGGGGAAGAGCGGGATTCTCAAAAGGAATAACATCCACACTTATGAGACATGGTGTATTCAATATGATCTACTTCAGCTTTTATCACAGTGCCAAAAACATTGCACCAAAGTTTGAGGTAAGTCTCAATCAGAACTGATACTCCAAAGTTAGCTAAAGTCTTTCATAAGTAACCATAGCAGGAATTCTTAATTGGGATAAATGTGTTTCACTTGTCAGGATCCCAAGCTTGATCTGGGACGTCGATTTCTGATTGGCCTTGCAGCTGGAACCTTAGCTTCCTGTGTCAACATTCCGTTTGATGTTGCAAAGAGTCGAATACAGGGACCACAACCCATTCCTGGAGAGGTCAAGTATCATGGCTGTATCAGGACAATACGCATTATTTATAAAGAAGAAGGGTTTGTATTATATCTAAATTAATTTAAAATGTAGCAGTAAATCATTTAATTCATGATTGAACGCCCAATATAGAAGCAAATTAAATAATCGTGTAGTACTACACCAGAAATAAGGCAATCATCGAACACATTTAGTTGATCCACTGATTTACTGTAATACTCCTGAATTCTTAAATATTACAATAGTTTTGTAAAACCGAAGTATAAACCAAATGTATCACCACAAAAGGTTTCCTGTGAGCTTTGTAACAATTTGTTAATTTTTCTTTGTTTCAGAGTATTAGCATTGTACAAAGGTCTGATTCCAAAGCTGCTCAGGCTTGGACCAGGTAAATCTCACTCTTTCTGATTAAATATGAATGTCAGTTTTCCAGAAGTTAAAATGTAACCTTGTATGAAAGAAATTCTGTCAAACTCACTCCTAAACATCTCCAACACCAACTTTGGAAAACAAAGGGTCATACAACAAGTAGCAAGGTTTCGCTGTGTTTTACTAGCCTTCATAAACTAAAGTCTCTCGTTATTGAACTATTTTACTTCCAGGTGGTGCTATAATGTTGCTAGTCTTTGAAGCTGTTTATGCAAAACTGCAAGAAGTTTTCTAGATGAATTATATCTGGATTTTAAAGTAGCGTATTGAAGTAATGACAATGTTATTCTTATTGATGAAAGTCTTGATATAGAGTGTTATATTGCGAATTAGCTAAATACGATTCAAAACAACTTTGTGATAAATGAAAGTGTGTATGCTCAAATTTAAGTGCCCAGAGGTGTGTTAAGAAACCTTTGTACAAAAATGTATTTTGAGTTCCGTGTAGTTTTTGGCTCATTTTGGCATAATTGCCAAAGAGCCTACAGAATCATGAATTATCCGTCGTTGTCGTTGTCGTTGTCGTTGTTGTTGTCGTCTGTGTACAGCTGCCATGAGCACAGTACTGATCATAGAGACTTCACATCTTACACACTTATGCACCTATGTCCTATCTCAAAGCCTAGCAAAAATTATTAATCTCAAATTGGCAGCCATATTTGTTTTTTTCTTTGAACCTTTCTCTTGGACATGCAGTTGATGATACAAACTTCATATTTGGCAGCTTTATGGATCTATACACCCTCTTTATTTCCTGTAAAATTATATTGATGTCACCTATATTTGCAGTTTGGCAGCCATATTTATGTTTTTCATAGGTCACTTATTTGGGATTTGATCTTGGACACTTCATTTGTATTCATGTGATTTTGTAACCTTTTTTGTGTTAGTTTTATGATAATGCCAAATGAGCTCAGGTCCATTTGGACCTATTTTTTGTGAGTACGGTGCATTTATCAATTTGAACTGTCACTGAGGTGAAATGAACAAACAAAACGTGTTATTTAGCAAAATCTTGTTGTCTCCAGAGTTGATATACCGTATGGTGCTTTTACAACTTCGTCGATATTTCTACATATTTTAGAATATAGGTTGATATAATTACCTATTCTTGCCACATGAGTTGAGTCAATGATGCTAAATGGTTAAAAATGTTTATACAAAGAGAATTTAATCCGGATTTTATGTTGTAGAATTGTGGTGACAAATTAAATGTTTGTACATCTGTCAGTAAACTCCATAATTGTATTTCTCTTATTGATGTGAAAATTCGTCACTAAATTCGATATGCACGCTTCTGCTGTGAAGGTTATACTTGGTTAAATTGTCCATATTCCCTAGCTCTTGTTACTGCGGTCGAGAACACAAATACACGGGTAACTAATGTATGTGATCATGGATCTCGTAAATGTAACCGAAGAACATCGTATCATTTCAAATGTTTCAATTTATATTAAAAATGTTCAATTTTTTAGAGCATAAAGGTAGAATTTTCCAGTATTATGTACTGGTCAATTACATGAAATTGAAAACTGAGTCAACGTGAAGCCAGTAATCATACAAATTGATAAAGAGTATGTTTATTTTTATGGTCCTTAATATTATTTCATAGTCCACCATTGAGCGTTTACACTTTACACTTGTGCGTCATTTTTAGCACAGCTGAAAGTCTTCAGCTGTGCTACACCAATCGATATGTAGTTGTACTTGTAGTTGTAGTTGTGATTGTTGGCGTGGGCGTGGGCATGGTAAACACTTGTCGCTACAAGCTTTCAAACCATATAAATGTTCTGAAGGTTTGAAGGAAATCCATGCATATTTGATTGAGTTATTTAACAAAACGTGCAATTTCAAATCTCAAAAAAAAGTCTTTATGCAACTTTGTCGGCATTGTTAAACTGATCTACCACAACCTTTTTTCCAAGTTGTAAAATGAATAAGTGAGAAGTTATTGGACTAAACGTCGCTACAAGCTTTCAAACCATATAAATCATGTATTCTGACATAACAGTTGCATTGGGCGTCTCAAAGCATGTTGATTTGATGGGTCACATGCCTATGTTTCGTTAAAAATAAGCGAGAAACTTCACTTTTTCCATTTGAGGAAAATCTTGACATGAGTAGTTTTGATGGAAGTATGGGGTTGTGACCCCTCATTAGAATCGTCTGGACAAAAGAATGTCTGTTCTGAACGTTTGAAGAGAATCCATGCATATTTGATTGAATTATTTAACAAAACATGCAATTTCAAATTTCATAAAAAGTGTTTATGCAACTTTGTCCGCGTTGTTAACTGTCCTACCATGACCTTTTTTCCAAGTTGTAAAATGAATATGTGAGAAGTTATGGAAAAAGTAAAATTTCTCGCTTATTTTTAAATGAAACATAGGCATGTGACCCGTCAAACTGACAAGACATCCGATGCAACCGTGATGTCAGAATACATGATTTATATGGTTTGAAAGCTTATAGTTGCAAGTGTTTACCACGCCCACGCCAACAATCACAACTACAACAACAACAACAACAACAACAACAACAACTACATATCGATTGGTATAACACACCTGTGCTAAAAAAGGTAAAAAGATGCTGGCAACGTTCAGTATTTTAAATTATAAATTGTATATTCAATTGCTCTTAAAAATTTTTCCTCACAATTGTTTTTGATAATTTAGCATTTTATCTTATTCCTTCACACTATGTACGTTGGAATGTTGTGCGTTAAATTGCATTGGAATCTGTTTGAACACTTCGGCAAACGCATCATGTCCTCAATTTTTCAAAGTTCGTTTAGCCTTAAGACCTTGACCATACACGGTGAACCTTTTAAATCAGAAACAGACCCAAAAGCCCTACGTTCTATTTCACACACTTTCTTTTCGAGACTGAATTTATTGCTGTTTTGCCAATATTCAGAGCATTACCATGTCTAAATACAAGAGCTTTAGCATGTTGAGAGGAAGAAAGGTTCAGAATGACATAAAATTAATGCCTCCATTCAATAATGCCCAATTATTCTTTCCAAACATGTCTCTTGCTTTATCCACATGGCAACACAATGTGCGCCAACATGATCAATCAGAAAATGCCTCAAATGCGCTGCATATTTAATTACTCCTTCTCAAAAGCATGAAAAGAAGCCTTACGTGCGCCTCCCTTCCAGCTAAAAATGTAAAACGCATGTATTGAGAAAGGCCAAACATGAACTCTCCTTGCAGCTAAATTAAACACTTCTAATTACAACAGGGATTGTTTACCGTAATTATCCATGGGGCTAGTGCTTTAGTTAAGCCTCCGGGCTACATTTTATATCAAGTGCGGTGCTTGAGGTGGAGGGGAGGGGGTAATTCATCTAATATGGTCAAGTACATCAGCGCCACGCATTTGCATGTGGCGTTTTGAAGGAAGTTTACATTTTTGGCAACGTTTGAAGTACAACTTCAAAAAGTAGCACGTCTTTTATGGGTTTTTTTCTGGTCTGAAAATACTTGATATGACCAATGACCTTGACAGTTCCGCACAAGAAAAGACTCACACCTGCATTTCTGTAGTTTACTAATTTTCAATTAGGAACAACTATGTATACGGTTCCTAGACTGTTAATGTTAGTGGCAATGGTTCACAATTTAAATTCCTTTAAAATTGTACCCTAGCCATTTATATCACAGAGCACATAGCCGATAGCTCGAGGTGACAACATTTTAAAAGTCGCTGATGCCATCCATGATAATGCATGATGTGCTGTCATTAAAATCGACCTGTCAAAACGGAGAGGGGAAACCTATACACCGAAGCGGGCATAAGACACCTGCTATTGTAAAGTGCATTCTAAATTAGGGAAGGAACTGTCCACAGTCTGAGTAATGAATTTTGAGGTTCGACACTCCTCTGCAGAATTATTCAGTAACAAGCATCGGACTTCTGCTCAATCATTTCTTTTCCTAGCAGCATAAATTTGTCAATTTAACTGGACAGGTAAACCGTATCTGCCATGGCAAGTAAAGTCTACCAATTCGATGTATGTACTTCAGTATAAATCTGCAGAGAAAAGGGTAGTAAGGTCTGATGCTTTGGTTTACCTGATGTTAGTGTTAAAATTTACAACCCGCTTAACATGCAAAAGGAGACTCGAAAATTCACCGCCAACTTCCCTTTAACTCAACGATGACCGCCGTATGTGTAGTTCAGAGAGCATCGCAAGAGACATTCTCTATGCAAATCAGATGAAAGTGTTCTCTCTCTTTAGTCTCTCTGCGCCTTTAGCCATAAATGCCCAACTTGATAATGATGGATGACTGTCATTCTAAACCAAATAGCGAGACTTTAAAGGGATTTTTGAACCACAAATAGCTTTAACGAACTTCTAATCTGATAAAATATTGATCTGCTTTTATAATTTCCAGAGATTTGAGTATTTTATGAACTTAATTGTGGAGAAACCTTCAGATTGCAGACTAATGGCAGTGAGGATTAAGGATAAGCTGGTCAAAACTAAATATCACTGAAGCCTTCAACCATTACAGTTTGCATAGAAAATTCGGCATCTTTTTCTTATGATTCATTTTCCTAGTTCTTGAACTTAAATTTGAAAACACAGCTGTTGCCTGTCAAAACTTGACAACTGTATTCGTCATTTTTAAGGCATGATATGCATAATATTTTGTTACCAAACTGTAGACCTATCACAACATCATTAACCCCTACTATTATAAGGCACTCTACTTTGGCAGTCAAGAGAGAATTCAAGAATACAATAGATCTCCAATCTGAAGTTTTACCCTCTCAAAGCTAGGCCGCCCAAAAGAAGGCGTACTGTTCTGTCTAGGCGAATGCGTTTCGCATTGAGCACGTTGTCCGTACAAGTTGAGAGTCGGTCCAAATCTTACCTGGAAGTTTGTTGATTTCTGAATGAGTTTTGAGGATTTCGTCGGCGAGTTTTTGTGCTGTTGGAAGGACATCCGTGTGATGTTCTGATATTAAGTACTGTGCAAATTTCTGTAACTGTTCTCGACTCATTTGTAGTAATGTTTCTGAAAGAAAAAAAGAAAAAAATTTGAAATGTGTGTACGAACACTGAAAGATGTCGAAATTTAATAAAGGTTTTCGGGTTTTCATTAACATGTTATTATTTGTAATGCGCTATTTGTTATAAGGTACAACTTTCTTTCTTTTTAAGAAACTGCAAGTACTGACTTAAGAGTCAAATCATTACAATATATGTAGCAAAAAGGAGCAACACTATCCATATTTCTGTTTGTTTTGTTTTCCATGGTAACCCTTCCCATATTATTTTTATTTCTTTCTCAGTGTGAATTAACATCCTGTTTCTCATTCCCAAAATTGTAATGTTGTCAAAACTAAATATTCTAGAAAATCTTAGAAACTTCCTTTCCAATAAAAGGAAGATACATCTGTTGGTGTATATAGTAATCTAATGATATCATACGTTAATTAGCAACATAATTAATTGTGACTGTACCTGATATGGGAACCCGTAACTGTACACCGTCAGCATTACGTATCCGATGTAAGGATAAAGCTACGACATGTTGGCACCAAAATATATCTCTGTTTCCACAGCCACATTTGACCGATGTAATTTTACACCTGAAAAACATTTTTTAAAAAAAGACATTTTGATAAAAGAAACTTGAAACTGTTAATGGTAACTATTTTGGGAGTTCAAGGATGAGAAATATTATCAAGAAAATGAGAAAGTAAATTGAAAGTTTCGAATCGTGAGAAACGTTTCTTCAATTTATCTCCTAATTTGCTCGATCTCGTTCCAGCAAAACAATCTTAAGTTATCGTTCCGTCACGAAAATAATTTTATACAGTGCAAAATGATCATTCTCAAATAGCTACGGGTTTAACTTATTTTCTTTTTTTGTACACATAAGATAGCAACGATCAAAAACACGCACGCACGTGGTTTCATTTATTCTTCAGTCAAAAGTTGTACAAAAGAAAATTAACAAAGCATTTCTTTATTCTCGGACTCGTCACGAAACCTTTAGTTTCGACATGTTTTGTCGGTGGTTCCTAATTAAGATAAAACAATATGCTGAAACAAATGGAGTTGTGACGACGCATTGCAACAATATTCCCAGTGGAAAACGATGGAAAACTTAAATTTACGCCCTATTGTTTTAAAGGGTAACTTAGTTTATATTAAACCAGAAAGGCAATACTAATTAATCGAAATAGCTTCATGATAGATGCAGTCGGCTAAAACAGGCATCTTCAGAAGTAAAATACGTTCAAAGATAGACTGATTCCCAATTATTTCTGGTAAAATGAGGGAGTTTACAGTAATTAATTCCATCATTAGAAATACGACTGTCCACACAAGGTGCCAATATTGGCGACTTTAATGAATCTCTGCATTTGCATACTGAAAAGCCTTTTGGGGAGTAAAGAATTCCCGGGGAAGGGATGGAGGAACTGTAGGGGTCCGGAGGGGAGATGTGGATTTCCGAATGTGGGAGGTTGCACCTCCATTCACCCGAGAAATAAACTCATTTGTCTTCCCTTCTAATTAAAATGATCTTGTCAAAACCAAACTGGCGTGCGCGTTTATCGCAAGAGTATTTCGTGGAAATATTGAAGATACGTGTACTTAATTTGGACAGCTGTTCAGTACATGTGTATCTAAGATATTGATGCAAAACAAGCTTGTGTCGAAATTAGGGCGCCAAATTTCCTCTAATCACTCGCTTATAAAGTTCACATCTCGATTTATTTATTTTGCATTGTTTTAAAAGTTCATGTGCTGTAAATGGTAACGGCAAGGAAAAAATTTATATTGAAACGCAAAAGCAAACCGATCCAGTAAGTTCACATAGGGTATCCGCCAAGGGGAAATTAAGGAGATTGACGAAAGTATTCGTAAACAACATTTTATAACATGAGTAATTGGCACCTTTGTTCTGATCCTGAAACATTAATACAATCATTAAAGTCTACTATTTTGAGTTGTAAAAGCCCAATATAAATAACCCGGACAATTTGAGCTGATTGGGAAATCCCACCATTTTTTATATGGCTCATATTTTCAGCTGTTCGTGCTACACACTGTGCCCGTGAAATGTCCATGTAAGATGATCTGCTTGACAGTGACAACACTCTCACCCTTCAAGATCCCATTGTCTCCAGAAGCGACATGCACGCACACACGAACACGCGTGCATCTGCATGACAATCCACTATAGTCATCTGATCACAATCGCTTGGGATAGCATCCGCAAATGCTTAAAATTCAAGCCATGACCACATTTCCCGTATGTTTTTAAATTTGGGAGAATTTTATTAAAAGAGGGCGATTTTGGTCGTGACTTATGTGTACAAATCACTTGAGATTTTAACAGCCTTAAACGTCCCGTTTTCTGCTCAGTTGATTATGTGTCGTCACGTTTGCTTTCTTTTCCCGGATCTTATCGAGCCTATAATAAATAGTAATTCTAGCCAAGACTTGTTAACTAAATGGTGTCACTTTTTATCGTGTCCAACTTTAAACGCTCGATGAAGATCTACGTGTTTAGGGACCCTTTTAGTGTCTTTCATTTCATTCAAGAAGAGCTGAATGAATCACGAGGAATCCATATTCGGCAGCCTGGGCGGATGACTTTTTCGCACTGCTTTGGGAACGAAGCACCTGCAAAAACTGCATGCACTCCACCACAGGCGCAAACAGGTACATGCACCAGCAGCAGGTGCACACTTCAATCCGTGCTGGACTGCACCTGCATTAGCCCCACCAAATAAGCCTAAACGCAATGCACCCGTTTCAAACTATTTCACAACAAAGGAATGCAATGTTAATGCAACTTTTGTTTTGGGACATCCCGATCTGGACATTTTCTGTAACTTCAGTTAAAAAAAAATAATAGAGACAAACAAAATCGTTAGACTTCACTGGCCATACTTCACACTGCAAATAGTACTAAATGATTCCCCAAAGGAGTAAACAAATCTCCCAAATGACGTGTCTTTCAATCATTCGTCATACACAATATAGTTACGCATACTTGTTCAACTTTTTCAATCCTTTACTAAGTACCGGATAAAAACTTCTCCTTTATAAGTGAAAGCATCACATCTAAACCGTGCAAATGCAAATGTCAATGTTCTATAACAAAGATCCTAAAACGTCTTGAAGCGAAAGCTTGATGCACCGCGTGCACGGTTATGATTAGATTTATTATTTTAATGGTAGTAATAGACACCACTGCACCACGGCTGTACACGCCAATGATCATGGAAATTCAATGTCTTCTTCCTGTCTTGGAAGGCTTCCAACCCAGCCCATAGAAATTACCTTTTGTGACTTCATGGAATATTGAATATTAAAAAGAGAGATTTAGTTTCAGATCCCATCTATGGACCTGCATGTTTAAGGGGTATACATCACTTTGGTCATCTTGGAGTACTAGGTGATTAATGCATGTCAATTATTAATCAAGGCACTTTTAATGAAAGTCCAATGTTCGGTCTTGAAAGGTGGTTGTAATTGAAGGATGACCTGCTCACATGACAATCTCTGAGTACATATGTAAATGCAACAATAGAAGCGAATGAATGTAAGAGAGCCAAGTAACATTTCAGAATAATATAATTCTTAAAATGTTTGTATTGCTTATTTTAGAATATTGACAATAGCAACAACCATAATTTGAAGAACTAGTTATTCTTCAGGCCTACTACACATTCATTTTATTCGGCACATTTCGATGCCTGCACGTCCCACCTTAACGTACCTGAATCTCCTGTGTTCATTAAAGGTAATAATCCTTCCGAGAGAAGCCCACTGTCGCGGCAGCTCAATAGCCCCAGCTGATAATCTTTACTCGCATTACAGCCAGTTTCTCTTGGCAGATGGACCAAACAAAGACAGATTAAACGTATTGAAAGGCATCTCATTTCGCATTGAACACAAGTGAAGCAGTTTTTTCCTCTTTTGCTTCGAGCTGTATGGTTTTCCTTTACTATTATCATGACGGTTTCTCACAGCTGAATTAAGATAGAATGATTGACATGAGTTATGAGACACACGAAATTCTCAATGAATTGTCTGACTGGTCGTAAAACAACAAGCATGATTATAAAAATTACTATTTCTTTGGAATTTTACAGTTCATATTGCAGAACTTAAGTTTTCTTCTTATTTTGCGAAAATAGTCAACCGAAAAGTGTTTTTCCGTATATTATTGCAATCTTTTTTATAATTATTTAAGGGACCCTAAACTTAATTAGCTGATGCGCAAATATCTGCGCAAAAATCTAAAGCAAATATCCACCTTAAAGTCATGACTCCTGAGTACGCCACCTTGCATGTTTCTGGGCCATTTAAATTTCAGATTGGATGGGCATTCTCAGTTAAAGGCAATGAAACCCTAAGTGCAGATCTAATGGCCTTTGCAGTTTCTGACTCGGCTCTCTTTAACAGATGTTGCCAAAGTAAAACGAACCTGTCGCGTTACAAATTGCTTTTGTAGAGTAAAGTGCGTCCTGGATTTAATTTCTGGGGCCATTTTACTACTGAAAATGACAAAATTGGGCGAAGTCCCTTAGCTAGCAAAGTGACAGCTAAATGTGACAGTTTTGACCAGTAGGCTGACATGCAAATGACAGTAATCTACTGACCAATTTCTATTTTCCATCTCATTTCCTAGTTTAACAAAGGGCGGAACTGGACTAAAACGGTTTTCTTCCAAAATATAGTCTGGGAAGACCTGCTTTGGACGGTCCATCATTTTCATGCCTTTCCTTGCCCCATTACAGACCTAAGTTCAGGGAGTCAATGACAGCATTCTTACTGCAGTTCAAAAGTCCTTCCTAAATTTAAAACATGAAATGTATGTACTGCATTTCCAATGTACGCAAAAATAAAAGACTCTACATGTTTCGATTTTTGAAATGCATGACCACGGGCTGGCCACAGGGAAATGCTCAAGCATGGGTGTTCCTCCAAATATTTACTTGCGTCCTAGAACTTGACCCCAACATAAAACATGTCTCAAATTCTTGCTGGCCAATTTATTGCAAATATTTTCATTTGCACCAAACAACAGCAGAGGGGAAAGACCTACAGTCCCGGTCAGCCTTACTGTATGTGCAGAACGTTTTGCAGCATATGGCCTTAAAACAGATCTAATTGAGGTCTGGTTGGAGATTTTTTATCGGGCAAACTCCGGTCACTGGGTCATTGCCTCAGTGGGCAATCATTATTTATGTGCCGCAGTTATTGTAAATCTCAAACCCGCCATCTGCTCCCTATAAGTACCAAATACTATTCATCATTAATATTAGCAGTAGGATATTCATTACAATAATAAGAAATTTCATCTTTGCTCTTGCCTACATTCGTCCTCAAGTACATGTAAATTTTACATGTAAACTTTACAATCCATTATAGCTGCCTATTCACATGTAGGCAAGTGCGAAATGCCACCGGAAGAATGTAACACTTTCATTGGCTGTGGCATCAATGGTTTTCGCAACTATCAAATTGAATGCTTTTTTTTGGTTTGGTTTGTTTTTTTCCATCAAATGCAAATTTTGATTGTCGACTTTTTCCAACCTGAAATTGAAATAAGTCGAATTTTCATTTTCACACACAAAACTGCACGTTGCCGGAAGACGTGTGTTCTACTTGACCGACACACAACACGGAAGATCGAGCCTGCACACTTCTTGGTGTAATTGTTTACAGTCGACAGCCGTTCAACTGTCATTTAGACGGATAGGTTATGTCTACTTAAGGTGGTTCAGTACACACCGTGTTACATGTCAGTACGAAGTGTACTTGTAAAAGTACTGAAAAATAGGTCAAGGCTTCTTCTCTTCATCATGCCATTAGTTTTTATGGATGATAAATGTAGTACATTTCATGTTTTTACACATCTTCCTTGTATATCTATATCTCTTTAGTATTCACAATTAAAATTGACAGATCCTCTATTTTTTCCTCAACCCAAGAACGACAAAAGGGAGAGTATGTACGGATCAGAGTACTTACTTCCCTTTGAAATGATCTGATATTTGGCAAAAATGTAAAATTCGCGAAACTTTCAAAGAACTCAAGGATGCACGATTTTGCATGACTTACCAAGAAGATATTAGGAAGTACGTTTTTAATAGTACTCTTTTCTTAGAATTTCAATAAATGCTAACTGGAAAACAGCATCCTGAGTCTTTCTCTCCCTTGCTACATATTACGCATAACATATGTATGTGACTACCATAGTGCCATTGCAATAAAGTTCGCGGATACCGGCGAAATAATCTGAATAAATCTACATCCAAAAATGTAAACAAGAACATTTGACCCCGTCACCCTTAAGACCTTTCGGCCATGAATGAATGAATAGGGCCGACTTTCTGGCTGTAGGCGAGACCTTGGCCAGGGTCGGCCTGTTTTCACTACCAGCCAACGCAAATCCATCTAGACCCGTACTAGCTTGTAGATTATACGCAGAGCCTCCTACTATTGACCGCGTTTTCAGCATTGGCTGCTGCAATGCTCCACTGATGGTACAAATACACTGTACATATCCAACAACATGCCCATGGTGGCAGTGGAATTTCTACTTTTGTAAGAGAATTTCCAAAGGGCCTTTTACACCTTTGAGATAAAAAGAAGAGCTAAAGGATGTCTTCTTCTTAGGAGGAAAAAGCTCTTTAAACAGATAATTGTGAAATGAGAAAAGGGGTCAGCAAAAGGTTTTGTGAAGATAAATTGGTTGCGTGGTAAAAGTATGAAGTATCAAAGAACCTTATCCCACAAAAGATTTGGGAAATTTGGATGAAAAAAGGTAAATTGACATTCAAAGAAAGTAAGGTACGGAAAGAAGCCCATTTTGTCAATTTCTGCCACTTACCCTGTTTTAGGGAAATTCCCGAGTTTGCGGAACAAAAATTTTTAAATTAAAAAAATTCTATTGCGGAACTTACCTGTCAAAACTGATAGACACACGGTATTCTTTTTCCGGCTCGGAATATATTGGATTGGCCGGTTCTTTTACGCTACCACTTAAATGGAAGCCTGAAAGAAAAAACGATAAAAATGATATTAAAATAAATTTGTGATTTTATTCTGACCTTCAATTTGCCCATCATTACACTCACTACAGAAGTCACTCCCTATAAAGAGCCAAATAAAATTACCATGGGGCTTAACAGGACCCTTCAGTCTTGTCAACTATGATGACTTGACTGACCAACTACCGGAGATTCTCGATTTTAAGACCACCCAAATTAAAGACCATGGTCTTAACAACGAAAAATATCTCATTGTTAAGACCATGGTCTAAACATGATTTTTTTCACAGCTATGCTAGAAGCATTCAATTCAGCAGGTTCCTTTTGCAAATAGTCCTCTACATTAAACACATACAACAATATTTTACTTGAATCATGCAGAGACCATCAAAATTAGACTTAATTATTGGCTAGACTGCAATTGGAGTTCAATAGGAACCTATCTCTGGCCAGTAGAATAGTTAATATTAGCAGGGTTGTTCTCATTGATTAGCCCGTGGTCTTATATTCGATGCCAACGACCAGGTCTTAAAATCGAGAATCTCCGGTAGTTTCCAATTAAATGAATAAATATTCTCATCTTATATTCCATCCAATGGTAATGACACAAGCCAAACTGTACTGCATGTTGTTTTTATCATTATGAATATCCGCTGATAGATACAGAGATGTTCTTCAAGAACCACTTCAAGGACTTAATTGTTATTCAGTCCGGTACAGTCTGCCACTAGACGATCCCGCTGGGAGGACACATGTAAATAGTTCAATACAGATCAGAGACTGGTGTTTCAAATAGCCGACAATTGCCATTGTGAATCCGTGTTGGAAGAATAGGATTCAATGGTCACAGAATACAATGATGTCTGCATGCGGTTTATTCATACCAAAAAGGTCTCGTGTCTAAAACATGTACATTATAGTTTATACATTATCACGAACTGTATTTTACTACCACACGCAAGTAACAGTGCAGACATGAGATCCACCCTGGATTTAAAAACCATGAAGTCCACTAAGTCCAAAACAGGGGTAATCAGTGCCCCCATAAAAATGTTGAAAAAAACCTGTAGTTTATTAGCTTGATACTTAATTTGATACTTAATTTAACTTGATACTTGATACTCCTTTACTTTGAACGGAAGTATTGACTAAACGTTCTGACAAAAGATTCATCATGCGTAACATTGATTTCTTATGAATAAATTATTCAAATACATGTCAAAAATATTTTACATCCATTAAGTTCCATGGTTAATTAATTTCTCTTTTTCCAAAATTTGGGCGTGTCCAAGTTACATTACCTATAGAGCAGCTATAGTCCTGGCTAAAGTAACATGAATTGTAAATGTAAATACTACAGACAAAATCCTTCCCACTACAGGAAGGTATGTATTGGTCTCTTTTGAAATAAAATCACACCAACCAGATAGCAAATTCTCGAGTCGAAAACAAGGTAGCCCGCAGGGTGTGTAAGTAAGGAGTTTTGAGTTCAGTTTATTTCTCGGCGTCCTTGATCAAAACAAGAAGCGAATGTGACATCCACGTAGTGGACAAGATGACAAATGGAGCAGATGTGAACAAACAGCCCCGCGCTTCTAATATGCCGTTCGGCGGGTACAAGATTAACGGAGACGATGTTCTTAGGAATTGATGGAGATTGATCGGTTAACATACTGTCAACTAGCGACATTAAGTTACACGCTTTTACGTCCTAAATGCAAGTGCGTTTGAAGTGTGTGTATTTTAATTGTGATGTCTGGTAAATAATAATATTAGACGAAATCACAGACTCTACCTCTACATATCGCCGCCGACTAAGGAAGAATGATTTCAAATGGAGCAATTTTTCAATACAAGATGTCAAACGCAAAATAATGTCCACTACGAGGTCCATTTATTGGGCCATTCCCACCCCTGCATTTGAATTGGCGGGACTGTGCTTTAAAGCTTGAGTGGATCTCTTGCTGGCGCTTGTGTGACAGTGTTCAGGGAGTCACCAACACTTTTTGAGGGTTGCCAACACCAAAACGGTCTTCGGATCACTTCCAGAAACACCTGACGACCTAAGTCATTTGCTAACAAAATTTTTGCCAATCTCCAGGCAAAAAGGCCTCGGCGACACTGCTGAAGACACCTTCCTGTGTCGGCGACAGGATTGAAGACTGTGCGAAACAAGTGCCACAGTTGTTTCCCTTGGTGAGAAGGCACTTGGCGGGCATATTATCAAGGAAAAAATATAATGTTACATGTTGAATTATGTGTTATTTACGCTTAACACATATTACGCACTATTACGCACTTTTACACACTCAGGACACATATATAGACACATATAGACACATGTATATGTGTCTCAATACTCAAATACTTCCAATTATGTGTCTTTCATTGATCCGGTTCACTAGCATAAT
>JBCAUI010111543.1:0-18805 GCA_038406195.1 Haplosyllis anthogorgicola
ACTCAGACTCGGATCCCCCCCCCCCGGAATGACGATATACGGCCCGGCTATCTGATGTATGGCATCACTCGTTTTGCATCTGGCCATTAACCCACAAAAAAGGAAGCAGACATGTAATGACAAAAGCCAGCTTCAGGAAAATATGACATGTCATGAGGAGTGAAAGTAAGATAAAATGGGATGAAATGACAGCTTCTTTGATTTATAGCCATGTGTTTGTAGAGATTTTTTCTGTGGTCAAGAGTCATCTATTGACGTTCAAAGCGTAAATTACAATTCAGGTCAATAAAGAAAATATCAAGAGAGAAATGAAACTACATTTTCAGACTGAACTGTACCTTGCACTCTGCTCTTAAAATAAATTGATGACATTGCAATGTTACAATGCACAAGTAAATTAAACATTTTCCTGCTAGAAAAATTTATGCCAACTTTCACGTCATTATTTAAAGATGAAATAGGGCACTTGTCCAGCGACCACATCCACCATACCAGGTGGGGATGCGATCTCGGCTGTCAGTGCGGCCAATACATGCATTACTGTAGAACACCGCTGTTTGTCTCAATGTCTAAGCCAAATTCACTTATTCTTGTAGTAAAGGATTAAAAGGGGAAAAGTGTAAATAAATATCATACCACACCGGACATGGATGGGCTTGATCAATGAAAGTATCAAGAATAGGGTCTGCAGGCCTAATATATTTTCATTACAATTAACATTGATCCTGAACAGTCCCATTTATCCTATTAAATGTACGTTCGGTTCAGTGATACTTGGTATAAATCTGCCACCAGAGCATCAGCTCCCACAGTATTGTATTTGTTATCTTTGTCACTATCGGTCAGCACTAGTAGTGTCTACAGTACAGCGTGCACTGTGTCCTACCAATAGCAGCCCAGTTTAGCTGAGATGCTCAAGTGCCTGAGTGCCGACCAATGAGCGCCTGGCCTATCTTCATATAAAACCCAATGTAATTAGGGTTCAGTGTTCAGATTTTTCAGTGTTCACATTTTGTTCAGATTTTTGTATTCAATTCAGATTTACACATTACTACTACATTTAATACTACAACATTATATTGATTTATGTGACTTTGATTTGTATTTATTGAATTTGGAATATTTTGTGCAACTTGAACATTGAATATTACATGTGCAGCTGTAACTTAGTAAGCAAGCAATAAAAGGACATTGCGTTCAAAGGAAACATCATTTGACACTCTTGTTGTACCTTACTCACTTGAAATGCCAATAGTAGCATAGTGTAAAGCAACCAGTTTGAGAGGACAGTATCCTTACCGATGTAAGGCCCTTGTGATCCAAAGACTCACGTAACAGCCAAGCGAAGTAACCAGTAACCCCAGTGGCACGCACGCACGCACCTACAGTGGGTTCCTACCGTAACAGCAAAGAGGGACCCATCAATCCAACCTCAGTGTACACTTGTGTTTTCAGGATGGAGGAAATAGATTACCGCAACGTAGTGGGAGATGGTTCCGCATGTGTATAAGACAAACTGATATGTAACAAAATGTTTTTGTAATACAAAACCACAACAGAAAAATCGTTATACCTACTTCGTTGGAACAAATGTCTTTTGATGTAGTAAAATTGCACATGGCACTAGTAATGTCATGGTGTTAACTTTCAGACAAATGCCTTGGTGTTGGAGTAATGACGAAAACCATAACCGTATGTTTTATCGTAGTCAGCGCACCATATAGAAAACTGGTAAATTTAAACCAAAGATAAAAATACAACAAGACAAGGTGTATTACTTGCTAAATTCATGAGGCATCAGGTGAAAAGTGTACAAAACTGGAGGCCCCTGGATTAATGAACACGAAAGGAGCTGCACAAATAGAATGAATAGTGATCACATTGAAGGTAATTTGTTCATCTCTTGATGTCCTTTGGGTGTCATCCTCTATGTACAGGGAGCAAACAGTCAGAGCAACGTGTCGACCATTTACATCACGCAATATTTCCACATGAAAACTATTGTGTTTGGTTGACTGTTTATCACTTAAGTGAAACTCTCTGCTTTTTAAATGTAGATCCAACTTTGTTTCAGTATAAAGTTAATTAGTAAATTTGCCTCTTATCATAAATTTGTGTATTCGTCTCTGTCGGATAGTCATCGAACTGTAAAGAATTGTAACATCATTAGCAACAATCATCCAAACTTTCCTTAGATAATGCACTGCTCAACTTTCAGACTTTGGAAATAATTGATTACGTTTTATAATGAACCCTTTCTGTGGCATAGTAGCCAGATCAATAACATGAACATGTGCAATCCATGGAAAGGGAATAAGGAAGGTCTGTGGCTCTTTCATTTAGTCCAATTGCATTAACAGTTGAATTCCGACGGAGATGCTTCCAAACCTCATTAGAACACTTCACTTAGAATCCAATCGCTTTTGAATAATTGCTCAGGATTCCACTCGTCTGCTAACTCAAAGCCGACGACCTAAACGTAAATACTATTGGCAAACATATTGTGGATTGTTAATTTCCTGTAGTGAGCATATTAGCTTTGTCACGTAAGAACTAGGTATTGTCTAGTCGATTTGTTTATTATTTTTGTGATTAGACGACCAAAAATTAGTACTCAACGTATTGTTGATTCTTTTATGTTTAAGTATGAAAGCAGTTTCATGAGATGAGTAACATTACCGATTATCAAATCATGAAATTTCTATTAATTTTGAAACATCCGGAACAAAAAAGAAAACAAAAGAATTTCATGCTGTGCTTTTGATGTGCTATTGTTCCAAAACTGAAAGGAATTTCAGGATTTGGTGATGCAAAATAAAAATTTAAGATTAAGAATGTCAAGTTTTGTCATTTTGTTATATCCTGATGGTGATACATGCTATCACCTCAAATTATGTTTGTTTATTTATTCCTAAATTAACAAATAATTAACGAAATAATATCGGGCTTTAACGTGACAAAGCTATTTTCTTTAGGGAATCTGGCCGCTTACAGTGAGAGATGGCTTACTAAAGAACACAGGACATTCGCAGTATTTGTATGCGTACATGTGCAATGAAATGAATCAGTCACCACTCTTTGATGTTCATTGACCACTTTTCAGCTGCTCTTGCTTCCCAGCTTCACTGGAGAGTTAGCAACAATGAAACCTTTCATTCTAGTATAATTGTTAGCATCCGAGAGTTGTACCTTAATTTCATGCGTTCCACAAGATAAAATTATAAGACTAATAATCTTGATTTCTGTGTTAAATTTTCTTTAAACTTTTCAATCAAATTTTTTTCCGAGAAATAGCCATACCAGGTTATATTTAACATGACTAACTATTGGAGTTTTTTTTCAGTACAATTCCATTAAATTTATACTCAAGTAAAAATACCTAAATGACCAAAGATAGATATCCTATCGACAAATCAAGATCTGAGTACAATTAATTAGACTGGAACGTGAAGAATTACAGAAGAAAATTCCCTGGTACAAGATAAAATACTAGTAATAGTGGAACAACCATGTAACATTAATCATACAATGGTCTGGGATACCTTGCGTCACTATGACAATTGCAATGAAAAACGTGTCTCTTAACATTTAATCGCATGTTTAATCATAAAAGTAATCTAATTTAATATAAAATTGGCATTGAAGCAAATGCCATATCATCTATCTACTGTGCTGACATTTTAAATGTAAAGATTTAATATAACGTTTCATCAGCAAGGGTGTTATAAATATTTTAAACTGAAGTTATGTTCTGTATGGAACCTTTATGTGCCACACATGATAATTTCTTTACAGGTGCAAAACATTGAAAAGACAAAACAATAGACACTGATATTTAATTGCGGGTACCACGCCCAACATAAGCTGTACATATACATGTATTTGTCTTGTGAATAGTAACGTACTTTAGCAGACAAGGTTATTCAGTGGTGGATCTATGATTTTCATAGCAATAAAATGTCCAGGACGACAAATGACTAGTTGCATATGCACATGTCCTAAGATGCATTGTCAAAAGAACATTTTCCTGTACATCGAATTGTATAATATATTATAGTTTTAATTGGTACTAAATCGGGAAAATGGAAATGTAGACATAATTTTCAAATCAGATCTGTTGTTTGTCAAATTGCTGAATGATTAGTAGATTAGGAATCTTCGTTGCATAAAATCAGCCGATTCACTATTTATTCTTTGTGGAATAATCACTGAAAAAACAACTAGGAATAATCCAATACCATTGTCATTTGCAAACAACAGTCGTCGGAATGTCGGGAATTTATTAACTTTAAGGAATTCACTTCCGAAAAAAGATATTCTCGTCTAGAACCGTTCTGCATAAAAAGATGGTCTTTTAGAGGGTCAGACACTGTAAAAGGACTACGTAACTAATCCTTAAGTTTTGGACAGGTTTATTCAAGTAATGTTACAAACACCTGTAGTCTCTATTAAGGTACAGTTTGAACTGACTGTAGTGGTTAAAACAATGTTACACATAATTCCAATTAACCAATAGGATAGCCTCCAGACTGTCACATGATTGCAGCAGCAAGTGTAAGGCGGGGAACAAGTGCTGGCAGTTTTGACGGTTTGCGATGGTTGGGGACGGTTTTCGGTTCAGCACATGTAGTAATCCTTTGACAGGCACGCTAAGGTTGCGCGAGTTTTCCACCTAGCATGGAAATGATCAGTGATGATCAGCGACGCTCAAAGGAACTGTATAGTAAGTGCATTGACTTCAGAACTTTGTCGTCTGACTAATCTCTTGCCGCTTTTCCTGTATGTAGAAATATATAGAACCAAATATGTAGAAAATGCTGCAGAACCGGAATGTATGAATTCATGAAGCCGCAATCAAAACATTAACCTTCCGTCACTGAAGCAATCCGCATCTTTTCCCTAGAAGTAATGAATATGTTTTCTGATATATACTAAACAGCTCCATTTCCTCTATCTGACAGACACTTTCTGTTGCTAAAGGGATGATTCTTGGCATCATCGTGAATTAATAATAGATCCGACAGTAATAACGCCAAATCTATCGCATAATGTTTCAGTGTGGTTTTCAAATGGGCTCACGTTGATTTCTGCGCTCAATTCAGATACTATTAACATGAATATTTCAACAATGGCAAAGTAAATTGCCTCTGAACAGTAACCAAAACGTGTGATTACTAGCATTAATCAATAGTTTCAAAGTTCTGGTAACGGGAACAGTACAAACAAAAGAAAATAAAATGTGATGTGACAGTGAGATCCAACACAACAAAATCCGAATTGGCCATATCCGAATTTAAGTTTCAAAAACATTTTAAAACTGCCTACTTAATACCACTTTGACAAAACAGTCAAGAAAATTTGTGCCATGTTACTTTGTTGAATATCTAGTCAAGAACGGATACAAACACTTAAGAACCTATTACGGAGATGTTGTCAACATTATCTTCAAAACAAGCAGCTGTATGAAATGCATAAAAATTAGAGCAATGTTCTATTTTTTCACAGGTTGATAGGTTCATTTTACTACAGATTACAAGAGAGATATGATGTTGAAGCTGCAAATAAGTTGTTGTAAGGCATATGTTTCGACATGCGGCACTTACGGAAATGCAACGAGAAAATTGTCTTAGCTCTCAGTATTTTAAAATCTTAATTTCAATTTATAATCGCATTACGTATTTACATAATCTAGGTTTTCCGATGGTAATTTTGAAACCAATGTGATGTGATTTAAGAAATTCGAAAAAAAAACTAGGAAAATCTATTAGAATTTTGAAATATCAAATTACAATAATTTATGTAGATTAAATACTCAGTCCTCTTTACACACACACACACACACACACACACACACACACACACACACACACACACACACACACACACAGATATTAATAAACGTATGCGTGATTACTTGTTGCCACCAAATACGTTTTCTTTCCTAACATTTGGTAGTGATTTTACATTGCAATATATTATTTATCAATACAGGAAACACAAAACGAATAAACATTTACTGCACTATGAAGCTAGGACTAAACCAGGTTAATCTAATAACAACGGTAATCCATCACTTAATCGAGCTTTTGTTTTCGCTCTTTTCCTCCTAGTCTAATGGACGAGGTTAATCAAGACAGCTTCTACACATTTATATACTCCCATCGTATTCTCACTATTCGCAAATTGGAGTTATTTCCAGTGATGCATCGGCCATTTAACGTCAACGACTGTCAAATGTTTGAATGATACACACATTGATGTTTAATGCCTCTTTCTGGACTGGATAGGAATGTTGTTTACGTTAGAGCCTTTCGGTGTGAAATAAAACCATGGAAAATGGGTGAATAAATGTAATCCTGTCCTGAATAAGTGTAATGGTTAGCGCAAAATGTTTTAAGTAAAACGGGTTTGTTGATTCCCAGACACGGCAGAGTCATTGGACAGTGTTTCAGTAAATCACAGTCTCTCCATACAAAGGTGTAAAATAGGTACCAGGCCGTGTGCGACGACAGACATGTATCAGCTAGAGCTGCCAATGATCTCACTTGAAAGTGTTATTAGGTAGGTTCCTGGCTGAGAAGTTTAAAGTTTTGAACTGCATTCAATGAAGATTAGTATCAGAGCCAGTGGCTTTTCTCAAGACTAAATTAACTTTAACTCGTTGGGAACTATTATAGACTAATTAATGTAGACAAATGTTTCCTTTTGCCAAACAGTAATAAACATGATCAACAACTGTGGAGCCTTCAATCAGTTAACGTGCACAGTTACGCCTTATTTCAATTAATGTCATAGTAATAATGTCAATAACAACATAGGTAGCTCTGCCTATTGTAATCGGTAAATAGTAACAATGTCAATAATACATTGATGATCATATTACCAATCCAATACCTTTACATGTACAATATATAAATGGTTACAGGGCAGAAAGACCCGATTCGACACAGTTAAATCCGCGTGATATTGGCCATTGCTAAGTATGGAACCAACTGCAAATTGGAAAGCACTGCTGCACATTGTCATTGTACATAAATTCATTATCCCTGCTTCGTTTCCCTACAATCACATTCCTACTGCAGACTACTTGTAAGAGTATTACACCCTGTCACTGCATCAATAATATGTGATTTGGCAAGTGAAGGAAGATTTGCGTAAAATATGGCACCGCCACCAAAGTAAAGCTGCAATTGCCCATTGCGAAAAATAACATTGTAGAAATCAAATCGTTCTTCATAAACTTAGCCAAATTCAATTTGATACACTTCTACGTTTACAGTCTTTGAGTTCTCATACTGACAGTCTTAACCTATAAAGCGTCAACTTCAACAAAAGTATGATCTTTCCGAAACGTCTGTCCTTATAATTTAGATTCGGTAATTTCTTATGACGATTTTAGCAATTTCACTTCACATTTAACTAAGGATTTTGCATTCGTTTATTGCAGTTGAAAGCTAACAACTATCACCTTTAGAATATACTTATTCATAACTACCAGAGCTCTTGGTTTATAAAACCGTGCTGTAAATAATAGATCTAATACTCAATAAGAGGTAATTGAAATTCATTCGTGTTCAAGTTCATGTTAATAAATATCACTTAAGTTAAAACTGAAAGGAAATAGTTTTAATTGGTGCGGCCCTGGATCAATGATGGCAAGAGACCTACAGTACTCCATATCTATGGATTGCACACGTTCCCAAATATTGATTTGGCTATTATGGCACACAAAAGTCTAAAGTAGGCAATAGTTTGAACAGTTCTATTATATTTATCTAAGAGTCATTCAATCAATGGGACAAGATTTGAAAATTGACTTTCCATTAACTACTCGAGAAGTTCAATGACAGCACGAGACAAGAAGATTCTTTTGCCACATGTCCGACTTCTCCCAGGAATCCAAATGTTAGATTTGCCTGGAGCCATGTCTATCGTACGTGCGTTGTATAACTCTAGTGTTTAAAAATTTAGTTTTAATGCTGCCGAAGATGGGTCACTTTTAACATAATACAACAATTAGACAGTATTTAATAGTGTCGACAAAACATTTCCACTAAAACATTTAGTGGCATACACTTCTGGGAAAGGAAACATTGACCAATAATAAATATGTACCATTTAGCAGATTCACAGATTCACAAAAATAAATGTGACACTGCAAGACTATAATGTTTATAATATAAACGCTATTCTCAATATATATTTCAATATTTCTATTTGTATATTTTTCAGTCTCTAGAAATTGTGCGGTAAAGAGACTGTGTTTGAGGTAGAATTTAGTTCAGCTGAACATACAGAAGATAACAGGTATGTGTATTGCTATCTGATGAGTTATTGTTTGACATCTGACATCAAAACTGATACAATGTTCATACATCCATCATTCAAGGTAAATTTTATGCTACTGTTTCGTATAGTTTTGCACTATGTGTCATTTATGTCCTTCAGCCGGGCTATTTCAGGACATTCCGTTCTTTATTTTATAATGTATTCAGTTGTGAAACAATGTGTGCACGTAACGCCGACAAACAGAGATTCATCAAAACCCTGTTAAATCTTTCAGTGTTTACGTCTTTGAAATGGGATGGAATAAGAGTGTAATTAATACAAATATAAACGTCCATGCACTTAAAAAGGTCAAAGACAGGGGTATATCGGTGGCCCCACTAAGGAACCCCGGTCTAACAAGAAAGGTTATAGAAAAAATCAAAGACACATCGATGGAACTCTGATACCCATGGTGTTGCCTGGACTTGTTTTATCATGAATAAAAACCCTTTCTGTAGCGTGTAAATTTCTCTTTAAAGTGCAATGTCGTTTACAGCAATGTTAAACTGAATTCTGTATTTGATAGAAAACAGCTGGAGAAACAGTAAAAATTCACTCAATGCTTTATGTAAGAGTAAAAGGCAAGGCATGAAATTCTGTTCGATACAAAATTAAATACAACATAGTGTAAGGAATTGATTTGTTTATGGGATAATTGTATTCAAATATTGTTGGCAATCACTACAATTTGCCTTTATCATTCCTTGTCATTTAGTCGTCAATCCTCATTAGATCACCCACCGAATGCGACTACCACACACTTCATAACCCTGCATCCTGTAATCAATAGACAACTTCCCTCTAATCCCCCGCACAGCTTTTTACCGATATGGGATCAGTACGTTCAACCGTGTAGTTGGTTGATTTTACAAGAATAATTGTGCAAGAATTATGTCACAATCTACAAGTCTCCTTTTGGTAAAGTTATTGTCGTTGATGAACGTCTTTTGGGCTTAAAGATAGAGATAAACGTGTTGACTTGCGGAAGATATGCTGTTTAAATTCCGCTACATGCAATGCATCTCTATTTGTGTAAACGAGAGATTAGAGATTATCTCTACAACTGCGTTCTCTGAAAAGAAACTTGCATTTTTCGTTGCGGAGAGGGAAGGGTCAGGATCCAACCTTACGTTTCGCATATAACAGCGTGTCTTCATGAATTAAACGGTATGGCCGTTAAGGCTGTCATGCTGGTCTAGGAGCATGTGCCCCTTACTGAACAATGGGGTTTTCTGGGCCACTTAGCACAATGAATTGCTGCACGCCCACTAATTATTGACCGTTTAGTTCATGAAGACGCGCTGTCAGTGTGCAATAACCGCGTGAATACCCAGAAACGTCACGCCGTCACAACAGGATGGGGAGCATGTCCTCTGCGCATGTCCTCTGCGCATGTCCTCTGCGCCCCCTAGCTAGACTCACCAGGGTTAAGAAAACCAACAACAAAAAACAAGCCTACAATTGGCAATAAGGCCACATTTGTTGCAACTTACAAATTTCTATTATATCTACCGCATAAAATCATTGTGAGAGGGATCATTTTGAATGCCGAAAACAAGTAAAATCTTATCTTTCTTAAAATTGATAAAAGACATTTTTCAAGTTGTATGGGTACGTATCTCCTCGAAATATCGACGATTTCGTCCTCGGAATAATCCATTTATATTTGAATATTTTAAACAGTAGCATGTTTTAAACACTTGAGACCGGATTCCTGTCATCTGTCACTCACAAAACGCATTTCAAAGGCTTTCAATTAGGTCATGCTGTGGATACATTTACTATGTGCTTGTACCAATAAACCTTGATTTCACTGACCATTTCTCGGATGGGTGAACTTTTGACCAGTCTTTGACATAGTTCAAATGTTATAACCATGTTCTGTCAGATTTGAGGGCGATCAAAGGAAACCTATTTTATTATCAGCACAAATTAAAGATAAGAGAAAGGAAATATATCAAAATTCTATTCTTCATTTGAGTTTTTACATGGGAAGAATAATACACTTGCTGGCAGAGCACTGGTCATGTAACCCAGCGTTCGTGGGTTTGATCCCCACTTGGAGTCCCATACTTTTTCAGCACAAATAAGGTACTGCTGATGAATTTATTTTCTCTTCAATAAATACACTTTCAAGTGAATAAAACATAATTTTTTATTTAAAAAAGGAGGAATATCATTACAGGAGATCAGAGCGCAATATAAATCTACGCAGTTCTTGTCATAGTAAGAGATTCGCATCAAATCCAGCCCGAGTCACCACGAATACTTTAATTCACAGAACATAACATTGATCCAATGCAACGAAACCCATAACATGTGACTCAGCATATTGTATTATCGAAAATACACAATTTCCTTGATAAGGACAAGAATGGATTCGTTAATACCGAAAATACACTCCTGTGTCAGTCATCTCAAGACTATCGACACATTACGGTTTAGTTAAATTATCAACGTTCATTACGAGTATTGTATTTTTCATTGTCTTTCGAGTGAAAGTCGCAAAGACTAAGTGGTCTTCAGCGTAAAAAACAAACTTCCGATCATCTAAGATGGCGGCACATAAGACGTCATAAAATACAGTTGTCCCCGGATATATCGATATTTTTGGTGCGGGAAAATAGCATTGATATAAGCGGGATATCGATATAAGCAGAACAATTAACATGAGGGTCTATTAATTTGGTGCGGAAAAAAGGTATCGATATAAGCGGGATATCGATATAAGCGATATCGATATATCCGGGGAGGAGTGTACAACGTTACCATCTTTCCTCAGGACGCTAGAAAGGTGTTTTCACATGAATTCATTCGAAAGACAATGGGCAATTATTAAAAATTGCCAACTCGTTATTAATTCGTTAGTGACGAATTGAGTAACAATGCCAAAGGAATCAGCATTAGGAAATGTTACAGACCCAATTGAACTGCAATTGCAATTCCGGAGAAGTTTTTACTCAGAAGAAATTTAGTGCGTACTTGGTTTTACTTCATTTGAAACCCTGGAAAGATACAGATGATCAAAAACGAAAGGATAGGTAAGAGCCTTTGTATTTCTTTTTTCCATTTTTCTGTCAAAATAACGTTAATAATTAATGTAATAGTCTTGACAGTTTGTCACAATGTACGTCCAAGATCAAACGATTATTAACGATTTAGAGGAAGACATCACTCATTTCTCATGGGACTTAACCAGCTGTTCTCACTAATTAGACAAAAAAAAACAATAACCAGGTGGAGGATTTATAATGTCATTATTCTTTTATATTTGAGAACTCAATGGTCAGTTTGCTCTACTTACTCAGTGGCAGATCTGAAGGGGGGGGGGCATTTGGTCCCCGCCCCCTCGGATAAATCTAGATCCGCTCCTGTAAGTGCTGTTGTGCTTTTGATAAAGGACATTTGCCATATTATCGTGGCTGATTTTGTACTATTTCGAAGTTAAATACAAATGTTAACATATTTCAAATGCAGTGAAAAATAGATCACAGATAACCTTGACAGATAATCATAGATACCGGTATATGCCTGTTGGCAATTAGGCGCTATGTATTGAAGGGAAACTAGATTTGTGTTCTTGGCAGCTATTGTAGAAAAGTTTACCAGGACAGTCTCCCCCCCCCCCTCCCCACACACACACCATCCCCTGCCCCCACCTCAACCCTCACCCCCCGGGACTGAGGAAAATGCCCTTCTGGGCATTTCAGACAATTCTATGAAAAGTTAAACCAACAGCCCCCCGCCCTCCCCACCTGAACTGGGAAAATGCATTTCAGGCCGTTTCAGATATGACCGATAGGTCATGCCTCGATGATGTATGATGCAGTCTATAAATAACCTTAATATAGAAATAGCATTCAAACTGGGTTCACATTTCTATGGCCATTATAAATATCTTGGCAGCTGAAATTTTGCAGCTGATCTAGGAACTTCGAAAATGTTATTCATTATAATGGATTCAACTGTGTTACTGAGTTCAGTCTGAATATCGTGACAGGAAGAGATTCCACCAATTTGAAATTATAAAGTTTCGCATTATGTTTTATTTGTGTCAATTAAAAAGACAGCATGTAGTTCCTTTGTTCTTAGCTGAATTTCTTGTTGAGACAAAAACAACGCACATTTAGATCTATAAATATTGCGCTAATTTTCGATAAAGATTTTCCTCCTTCCATTGTCCTTTTCTTGAGCCGTGATAGATCTACCTTTATAATTCATTGAATTCTATGACAATCTATTGGTTTATTTTCCCGAAAAGCGGTCACATTTATTGCATTCATCTGGCCGGTCACACATCACTAACGAGCTTGAGCCCAAAAATGGATTATCTACAATGTACGGTACATATGCCTGTTGCGCCGCATGCAACTTCAGTTGTATCTGATGCAATCATAGATATATTTGATTTACTGCGAAGCAACCACAGCATGACCTCCATAATGTGACTTCAAGATAGTCAGGCCAATGTAATTACTGTTATAATAAATCACCCTCTTTAGTTATTGTTTTTTGTTCCTTTATCTGGTTGTTCTTGCGAGAAATATCTGTGTTATTTAATAAGTGACGTATTTATTTTTCGCTCACTTAATGATATTTCACGTAACATTACCTGTGACCATCAGTTATCGTAACTGCGGTTAGTTTAACTAGTTAACTAGATAATCTTTAATTTTCTGACTCAGTCATGGCAAGTAATGACTAACTCAATCTAGTTGGCTGTAAAGTTATCATTTATTTAAGGTGTTCATTCTTTTTAAGTAGACTATGCTTAATTTATTCATTATTTTTGATTGATTTATCTGATACTATAAATTTAACTGTTGTAACTAGTAAGTTAACTGTGAATGTTGCAACTAACTAATTAACTGCGAAACCTAACAGTTACAACTTGCAACT
This sequence comes from Haplosyllis anthogorgicola, assembly GCA_038406195.1. Classification (NCBI taxonomy): domain Eukaryota; kingdom Metazoa; phylum Annelida; class Polychaeta; order Phyllodocida; family Syllidae; genus Haplosyllis; species Haplosyllis anthogorgicola. The sequence goes on from JBCAUI010111543.1 coordinate 13,228, forward strand.
TACAAGCACTTATTAGTGATACGTTTGGCAAAGCGATAGAATCTTGTATTTTTGTAAATTTGTGAAGGTATTTGAAAAAGAAAATAGTTCATTTGCAGTATTTCGTTTCTGCACAAAGAAAGTTGGTTTCTGAATGACAAACAAGTCATGGCAGAAAATGTCTGTTCACTTGTGCAATTTGAATTAGGACCCAAACTTCATTTTCAAGGCTCGTTACCCACATTCCATTTACTTCTGCCTTTTTTGGAATGTGAACCAGGCATTTTAAAGCCATACAGATTAGAGCTATTTCCCACCTTGCCCATTAGGCTCTCAGTTACCATGAATTCCTCAGAGTGACATGGGCTGATATGTGAGGGTTTGATACTATCGGGGATTGTCTGGCCGAGAACAATCGGATTTGAACAAGTCCCATTAGAAGTGTCAGGGGTCCAAGTGAATAAGCCGTGTGCCCTGAAAAATCACATTCCGCACTTGTCAGGAAAAATCCTTCGTAAACCATTGCTCACAATAAATGTCAACCTTGAAATTCCCAATGCTGTCACTAAAAACAGACCGTAGCTGTATTTATAGAAACAAATAAACATACTGCCATTGTAAACAGGATAAAGTTAAAGTCAGAACTTTTCGAACTTGATACGCCCCAGAGAGTTCACTTGTCAATTGAGGTTTACAACTTTTAACTTCTCTATCAGGCGATATGAGGTGTTGTACATTCCCATGCAAGTCTGTGTCATCCTCCTACTTAGGGTTGGTACCAACTTTACACCCTGGCTGGGCAAAGTTGTGATTCACTGAGACACTGACCGACATCTCTGCCCTGTCCAGGAATCAAACCCAAACCACCTACTTTGTGGCTATCGCTGTCTACACCACGGGGCTCACCATAGAAATGTCGAGAAATTATTAATTTCCAGTTTTACTAAAGTCTGAGTACGCCACCACTAGTGTTTGTTGTTGAGAAAGCAAATGCATCGAATAATACTTTCTCCCTGTGGTGTTCTCTTTTTACAGGTATATCTACATCTCATACATGTAGTCTTTCTTCGGGAATAAAACGTTTAATACCAACTGTTAATTTATGTGCTACATTTTGTCCAAGATAAAAAAACCGCTCAGCCTAGGGTATTTCAAAACATTTAGTATATTGAGATAGAGTGTAAAGGGATTACAGCAAAGTCGGATAAGTATATCTGTCCAATAAATTGTGTACTGCCTATCTAAAACCACGGCCTTGCCAGTACATTATTCTGGACTTTATATCAACAATACAATGTTAAGATAGCTCTTAAAATAACTGACATTCTCGACGTAAAGTTGAAAGAGGCTGTGAATGAAGGGCATTGAAGTTGATACAAACGCCAGATACCTGGGCAGAAGATATGAAGCAGTATCCGAATGTTAACCTTGGATCATAGATGAATTTACTTTGTGAGAAAGATATCCGACAGAAACAGACATGTACAAATAACAAGGGAATGTTGGTCAATTTGTTGGCGTAATCCCTATCATATCAGTTGGACTTTAGTCTGAGCAGAATTTAATTTTAATGAAGAAAAGTCAAGTTTGACAATTACTTTGAAGCATTTATTTTTATGGAGTTATATTCAGAGGGGATAGACTTATAAAATGTCACTTTTGTGCTTCTTCATTTTCTCAGACGTACTCTTCACTATTGTTTGATTCAAGTTTCGATTAAACATTTGTGACGGAGCAGTATGGTAAATTTATATTTGTCAATCTTCGGTGTGCAAAGTTTTAAAATTAAATGAATGAAATGTAAATGCATGAGTACTAGTAACATAAAATTCAACCTTTAAGATTTGGCTCTTAATGGACTGAGCTGTTAATGATGATCAAATTGACCGTTCAATTATACGAGGTTGAAAAACACATGAGGAAGCAATACCGCTCACAGCCTTGCTATGCAAATGCATCCCCAGTGGTAAGAATTGTTTAGGGTTTCGTAAGAGTATAACATCATTACTGAGGACTTAGACATTTCCCAAACATTTACTGCTAAGATTTCAGATAAGTATGACAGATTTGATTAGCCTATTCCCATCTGTAATGTACCCTAGCCGGAGTAAAATAGGCAGATCAATATTGTGAACATGTGCAATTCATAAATATGGGGTGGGAAAGGTCTCATGCTTTCTTATTACGTCTAACAACCACAAAGAGTTGAATTCCGATGGAAATGCCTCTAAAATCCATTTCTACACATGAGTTAGTATCCCATCACTTTTGAATTATACCATTGAAAGCATTCATTCCGTAACTTAAGCTATTTTATTCAATACAGTGAATACAAGAAACTTACTTAAATGGGAAAATTTAGTATCTATACTTCTTTGTTAAGTTCTAACTAAACCTTTAAAACTAATTGAAGTATATAACCTGTTCGGTAAACTAATGTAGGTAATCTGGTAGAAATTAGTAGCACACTTTTGATTTCAATTGGTAACTGACCATTTTGTAAAGAATAAGAAAGTTCAAGGATTTTAAAAATTGTGCTTTCAGTAGTTAAAAGCTTTCCTCAGTCGTCTACACAAACATACACCATCTGATCATTTTAATGCAATAAATGGTTCGAGTACCCTGACTTGTCGTTGAAATGGAAAATATTTAGGGCTTTTGTAAACTAAGTCTGAAATTGAAGCTGATCAAAGGACAATATTTGAAAGCAAACACTGCATTATTCAGCCTTCAGTATATCATTTCCTGGTCCATCCAGAGTATAAAATTGTTCCATTTGCCAAAGGAAATTCGACATTTACATTGGAGTTCCTTTGGTTAAGTAGGTTTTATCAATGATTTCAATTCCCGTTTCTTTAATCAACTACTTTTATTGAGTTTTGGATGACTCCGCTGGTAAAATGTACCGTAATAAAATATCGTCCTTTTTAAAGACTGAATTACACACGTAGTAAAACAAAAAAATGTTTAATGAGCTATTTTAGTTATCATATTACACTAATTTATCAAATATACATAGCTCTAATTTGTGAACGTGCTCGAGGTTAATTTGGTCTACTAATCCTCTATTATTCGATGGACATGAGTCCCCCATCAATAAATCCTTTTCATTAAAAATGAACCCACAAGATTTGCATTGTCGTGCTGCTTTTGCTAGATTTAAGTCAAGGATATGCCATATTAAGAAGAAAAACTGATCTGTGATTTTCATCCTGGGATCCGCAAAGACCCATTTACCATGGTCCAAGATGAAGTCAAATGAAGCGACCAAAACAGACAGATTATGTCTTTATCTGAACCGTATAAGTTTTAGCAATAATAAAGCAAAAGAATTTCACCCTGTGTCAATAACACAGCGCATCACGCTGGTCGCTTAAATGTTTTTCTAACTACATTTTTTACCCTTTTTTTTAAAGAGGGTTCCCTGAGAATTAACTAAAATTATAAACATACTCTTTACTTGGACTTACCGAATAAGAGTTTGTCGACTTTCTCGTCTCCCTGATCCTCTGATCCAAAGTACAGAACTTCAGCTCCATTGTCATCAGACAGTTGTGCACTGGAAGCGTTACTTCCATTCTTATTCTTCGCCTTCTTCAATTCTTCCATGTTCCTCTGGTTGATTCTCATCACACAGATATCAAATATCTTCTTCCTTAGTGTTGCATCTCTCTTAGGCTACAATGTGCATTTCCCTGCTACATGGTTATTTTTCTGCTTTGATATTGTATGTTGACATTAGAGATAAATGTAACTAGAAAATTTCCGAAAGTCAGCTCCTAACATGCAATTCCTGGATTTCAGATAAGTATGATGAAACTGATTGGAAACTTTCCATCTATAATTGAACTTAGCTTTAGAATAATAACCAGATCAATATTATGGTCGCGTGCGGTTCACAGATAGTCCTTGGTCCGGAACATTTTCAAACCAGATTTCTCACCGAATAGAAATGGAATAATTCTCACATTGAAACTTGGTTAGAACCTTTTATTTGGTGGTACAGTTTGGTAAGGCTTTAAATGGTGATACTCGGATGTTTTGCTATGCTAGAGTTGTTTCCCAATGGAATTGTAAATTTTAGTAGACTGTATACGGTGAGCAATTTATTTTCATCAAGAAATCACAATGATGTACCTGAATTATTGAGATATTGAGTGTCTCGCAACTGTTTATTTCTAATCCTAAATATGTGAGCAAAGCTTCAGAAGGAATCCAAAAGAGTCTTCATGTGGAATGTATGAAATCACAAACCAAATATTTATCCTCTACCATAGACTTTACTTAAGTGAGTAAGTGATGGGTGCAGTGTATTTCAACCTCATGTTTCACCAAAGCTCAGCATGTTGTATTGAAACTCCTAGAGTTACCAGGCACATTTACATAACAACGGTATGATATTATCTTGTAGTAAAATAATGACATTTACTATCATAACCTGATATTATCCTGTATCTAGTTACAGATGCATTGCAGTTCCATCAACTCCTTTTTCTCATGACAGCTTCTGATTCACCATACAGTTAGTTTTTTTGGGATAATTGCTATTCCAGGAATGAGTCTGCAATGGATATACGCCTCCTTACTTAGCATCCTAGGCTTCATCTATATTAATCTAAAATTGATCCCATAGTGTCTTATTTATTGATTCCTTATGGCAGCTGCATCATCTCAAAATCAATCAGTACTCACACAATGCTTATCATGCATGAATTTATTGATTATTTGTTTTATTAAAATATATTATCTTCAATTATGCATCATGTGCAGAAAGCACTTGTCATTTCCATAATAAGACTCTGTGTTCTGAGGAATCATCTTTTTTATGATTGAATAACTTTTTAGATGTCTGCAATAGTCCAATTTACAATCTTTAATATAATCCAACGTGGTATAAAAAACATGTGAAATATTTTAAGTTATAGATCACAGCGTCTTTTCCATATCCACATAATAGCAGGTATATATATGTTAGATCTTACACACATGCAGTGGAGCTGTTTGCCTACAGAAATACAACTTATGAAAGAATGTTAATATGAATTGTTCGTCTACCACATGGCTTGTGCTGCAGCCAGGAAGCTGGGAAGGTGCTCAAGACAAACTCTACACAATTGAAGCTGCACTCTCCAGCTGACAGGTCTTGGTATTAAATCACTTGTTAGAGTTAACTACAACAAAAGATATTCAAATTGCCTCCGGTGGTACAATATCTGTATTACCCGATGGTTTATTACATTCTCAATCACAGATGTGTCAGTGGCTTTTCTTCGTGATGTAACAACGAGAACGGTTACATGCTAAATACTTCAACCACCTCACTGACAACAGTATTACGTCGTGGGTAGGTTCAATCAGCAGAATGAAATAGTATTCAACACGTTTTACTTTGTAATGAATCTCCTTTTTGTATTCGATACGTTTCACCTTCATTGGTGTTACATTCGAATAACAATGAACACATTGGTGGTCACTGTGTTGAAGAATTCTTGCTCGGAATTTTTATGTTCATGGTCTCACGTATGTAAAAAGACTAGAACGATAGTTCTGAGACTTCGGATATAGTTTATTAATTCTTGATAACTCTTACATGAAATAC
>JBCAUI010111654.1:0-18800 GCA_038406195.1 Haplosyllis anthogorgicola
GTTAATGCCAAGTTAGGAGATTATTCAATCAAAGAGATAATTACAATTTGGCAGCTATTGACCCAAGTCAATACTCTGACAGTCACCACCCTCCACAGTGTGCTCGGGTGCTGGAAGTGCCATGTGTCATCTCTCAGGTCTGCTGGAGTGTGTGTCCATCCATGATTTCCTGCCAGCATCCTCTACCTTTCTCTCATTGGTTTGAGTCTGTTTGTGTTCTTCAGAATCTGAACCTCAATCATGATGCTGGTCCACAACCCTCTGAGGGATCTGCCTTACCTGTTGCTACATTTTGGTTGTGCCTGGCTTGGTCTAGAGCCTTTCAGAGATCTGCCTTCCCTGTAGGTGCAGTCGAGGCCTTTGCAGTCTTGGGTGCTTCTCCCCTCTGGACAAACTCCCACAACTTACCACCTATGGATATGACCAGGGGCTGTGCAGATGTGGAGTTGGACAGCATACATGACCTGTACCTTGGAGCAGTCATGTTCCATCTTCCAATTTTTCCAGACAGTTCAGGTATCACGAGACACTTTTCACTTCAGATCTTCTCGACGTTTTCATCAAACTGAGTTTGCTTATAAAAGTCTCACATGGTGTCCCAGGTATGCTGACTGGCCTTAGCCCTCTCCTTGGGTGGATACTTCTTTAGACTCGACTACCATATGAGCTATTTCTTCACACACACAACTGGTTGACTCGCGTCCCCATGGGTACCTTCTTTTGCCAGTTGGATGTAGGTTGTCTTCGGGTCCTGCACTCTCTGAATTAGCAGGAAACTGAAAAAGAATTTGCATAAATTAAGCTTAGTCAGAGTCATGGGTTGTGGTCAGTTCAACAACACACTCAGTACCATAGTCAGCAAAATCAACTTCCATTAAGTAACCCTGACTCCACCTGGGTTGGGTTCATGTTCACCTCTCAATCCATGTGACTCATGGCAGGGCATCTCTTCAGGTTCTACTTACAGGAAAGGGTCTTCCATGATGCTGCCTGTATGGGAACTGAGCTCAAAATGAGCCCCAGACAGCATCCAGGGGCTTTTTATACCCTTGATGATGTCATTAGGGGATTCTGCATGTGTGGTGCCTCATTTCCATTTTACCACATGGTTAGGGGCTTGCCCATCATTCCAGCTGCAGTTTTTGAAGAGCTAAGATGTCACAGCCTCCTCATGAAGAGGAGCGTACCTCACTCATGACCTCATTTAGGTTCCATGCCAACCTGTTGAACTTCCGACTCTGTTCCTAGTTAGTTCATTACACCAATGGGCACCAGAGTGCAGTCAGATTTGACTTTGGGATCAATGAGCTCATTCATGGTTTTGCTTGATTTTGGTGGTTTTTCTCTGCACAGACCCTGGATAAGGTTTTGTCTTCTCCCCTAGACTTTAATTTGTACATTCTTCTTTTTCAGTCTTTGGAAGGAGACACTCAGCCACAGAAAGATGCTCTACAACCTCCTACAGGTGGCTCAACTACAACTCTGTTTCATCCTTCTTTGGTTGGGGCTGCAGTGGTTGACCCCAATGCAACACCAAAGAACCAAGAGGTGAACTTGACTCAGGCTAGTGAAGCACTTCAGAACAAAGAGGATCACATTGAAACAGGTAGTCACCCCCAGGCTCAGCTTCCCAAGTTGACCCTTGCTGCTTCAGTCTTGAAGGGCATAGTTGCAAGCATCAAGACAGTCAATGGCATCTCAACTAGGATTGCCAGAGGGGAGAAAGCAGGCAAGAGCAGGATCACTCTCAGTGAGGAACATTTTAGATTGGATCCTGAGAATCTCACCCCACACATGTACAATGAGTGGGAAAGCCTGAACATCCTCAGCCCCATATGGTATCTTCCTCTGGAAGCAAGGTCACATTTGGTTATGAACTCTATGTGCAATGCTGGATACCATGGGGAATACACATCTTCTGCCAAGAAAATTCCTAACAGTTGGGTCAGGTTGCCAAACCTTGCACTATTCCTGACCCTCACTGCTCCCAAACCACCTGTGGATGGTGTGCCATACCTGTACTGCTTTATGAGGGTGTTCATTTTTGATGACCAGCCCACTGAGACTCTCATGGGTGCCGTGAAGTTCCTGGAGGAAGCAGTCTGAATGCGGACTTGAACCCAGTGCAGGGCATCTTTGTGCATGTAGACAAGATGACCAAAGCCAGTGCCTGGCCATCCAGCTCCCCCCTTGGGATAAGCCAACACCCATCCTCTTGTATTTTGTGAACATGACTGATGACCCTGATGAGGACGACCCCGACAATGAAGTTTGCATGATCCAGAAACCCTATGGCCTAATAACTGGACTCTGCAGGCATAGGTTGCTGCAGACCCAGGATGGCATGACCATCCTGCCATATGAGACCTACCCCACAGGGAGCTATGCCCTAAGCGCACATGTTTGTAAGCTAGTGAGGATGACTCCAATGGACCCCATTTGGGTGACCACATTCAGTCCCTCACATGAGGCTCTGGTTCAGGACAGCAACTTGATCTTCAACCTTGGCATAGGTACATTCACCCTCACTTCTCAGTTAGTTTCAGTCTGGCACCCTCTGTGTGTGGGGGAGATGCATTTCTGTTATGGGGTGAAGGATGGATTCAGCCAGGAAGCCCTGTCAGCCTACAAACTCTCCACAGATGAAAATGAACCTCACTAACTTGACTCTGGTGGAAGCTGACATGGTTGCTGACTTCCATGCAGCAGCAGCCAAACACCACTGAGGCATGGGCATGTTGCATCTTCAGTATTCACAGATACAGTTCAACTTGAATGTAGCTTTCAAGAAGTCATTTCAAGCAAACTACAAAAAGGTGATGGCCATTCACACATTGGGGGCACTGACCCTAGATGATTTAGCCACACAGGTGGGTGCTGCATTGGTCACAGGTCATCTGCGGGTCACAGAGAATCAGGCAAAGGCCTTCAAAGTTGCTATGGACACTTGGAATGTGAGAGTAGAAGAGCTAGATGCAAAGCTGATGGCTGGCTACTGCCACACAGTCACTGGTCTGACCTGTGTTGGCTGCTACAAGAATATGACTGAACTGTCCTCCATGCTGTCCAGCCTGGACATTGTGCTCTGCCTAGTAACATATCCCAGCCTGGTTGCTCCACCCTGCATCTCTCCCAAACTTTGGAAGGTCATGGGGGATGAGTTCATTATGGGTAAGCTGAAGTGGCATAACCAGTCAACAGTGACAGTAAAACCCATGACCATGAACCCATCTACTTCTAAACTGGCTGTGATTGAGGCACCCAAAGAGAAGGACAAAAAGAAGGACAAGTGAGACACAACTTCTCATCAATCCAAGAAGTCCACAGAAACCAAATCCTGCCATGGCGACAACTCTGAGGTCAAGATTGTAGATGTTTCAACTGCTGAGTGTGAGGGCTCCACCCCAAAGTTAACTCTGAAGCCAAATAAGGGGCCACTGGAGAAACTTATCATGCACGGGCACAAGTTGTCTGGCACTGATGCTAGGTTATCTTTGAGCAAGCGTGATGCAAACACTCTTGATGAAGCTTCAGTCAAGAAGAGGAAGAAGTTCAACATCCTGGATGATCATGAGGATGATGATCTAGGTAGAGCCATCACTGATGACATTGGTGACTGGTGACATGATTGGAAGGAGCACCCTGAAAAGTACAAGGTTGTTGATGACAATGAGGATGATGACATGGATGCTGAGGACACTGGTGAAGATGACCATGGCATCAACTGTCGAGAGTTCTGGGGCTCCAAGAGTAACAAAGTTCGCATGCTCCGCAAAACACTGTGGAAGGAGCTGAACATCAACATAGAGGACACAAAAGTCAACACACTGAAGGATGACTGCTTGGCCATACTCTTCAGGAACATTTGTTCACTCCACATGAGGGCCTTTACCTCTGAAGAGGATCACCTGCCTCCTTGGTATAAGGAATGTGATGACTTGGAGTGGATTCAAGGGTGTGGGTTCACCCATCTGTTCCTGGTGGCTGTGCCATAGAAGACAGATGTGGAGTATGCTCTGAAAGGGCTGCACACAAAGGGTGCCCTTGCCCACAGTTGCTATGACCCTGGATCCACCACATGATACCACATCTGTCCTTACTGCATGTACTACAATGGGAACAAATCCTCATTCATGTCACATGTATTCCAGTGCCACTACAGGACTGCTTTTGCATGTGCCCTGTGTACCACAAAACCTGTTCAGAGGAATGGACTCTGCACTCACCCTATCTGGCCCAACATTGAAGCAATGCATCAACACTTCACTGAGTACCACCCAAAGACGAGCATGGAGGAAGATGACCCAGTCATCTGGCCCAAGTGTCTGGCTGCACTTTATGAGCAAATCCATGGTCAAATCCAGAGATCCCATCAGACACCACAGTCCAAGAGGAAGACCACACTGGTGAAAATGTTTGAGGTCAGTGACTCCAAACAGGACTAAGTCTCTTGACCACATAGTGTGTCATATTCTCCATCCCATAGACTCTTCTTTACACACAAACATTGGACGTCCATGAACATTTGTACTGCCATCCCCTTTTCACTCTACTTATTCTAGTCACACTAAGCAATTTTTAGTATCTGACTCTGATACTCAGGATGCCAATTCATGACCATGAGTCCCCATCACTGCATTTCCAGATGAGTCCTGGTTGACACCAGACTTGCCAATTTCAGCTTTATTGTTAGTATTAGTCTTTTTACATGCATTTTATCTTTTTATATTCCCAACTTGTTCTTACTGTTCATTACATTAATAAACATACTTGTATTTTAATCAAGTTGTTTGTACTCTTTGGTCAATTTTCACAATACATGTATGCTTTACTATGACCCATTAATAAAGAACACAAATGTGAACATGAACACATAGTAAATGGTTGATGAGTAATTAGGTTCGACTGGTAGTTGTCGAGTACAGGTGAAACAGTAGTTGTTGAGTACAGGTGAAACACACTCACCCATATTTCAACCATGAACGGTATCTTCTGGGGCCAACCTGGTCATGGCTTCCATTGGTCTGCATTGTTGTGAGTAAGTCAGGGTTGGGTTCAGCTTTCTAGCTTCGAGCATCTGAACTCTGACCATCCCATCCATGTAGCATGGTTCTGCCTGCATGGGTTGGGTTGATTGGTCGACTGTCTGACTGTGATCCACAAAAGAAAAATGTAGCCCCAGGTCATCAAGGCCTCCTAACATGCTTGCTTGCATGTTCACATGGTGCACCTCTCCCCCAGACATTTATGTGTGACCCCACACAGTCAACAGTCAAGAAGTGGCTCTGTATGATTCTTTGTGGCATGACTCTGACATCCCATCATAAGAGATGTGGTTGGATTCAGCAGGTTACTGCTGAATCCCTCCTCATCTTCCTGGCTGTCTTCATCTGGTGAGTTCCTGAAAAACAGGGTGTGCTTCAGTCTATGTCTGTCACAGCCATGTCATCCAGTGGCAGACCAGGACTAGGTCAACTGGACTCCTCCAGAGCTGGGTCTGGACAGATGTGTTCCTGTTCATTCATGGGTGCCCCAACTCACACCCCTGGAATTGCTCAGTATACACCAAGTATCCACCCACCAAGTGCATGCCCAACTGTCCTTGGAACTAAGGCTCGACTGCTAGATCTATGTGGCTTCTCTGTCCCATCTTCTTGAAGATTGGTCATTCCACGGGTCTGACCAGGTTCAGTGTCTTCAGCATCTATACTAATGTGCAATGGAATCAGATGGCAGGCCCCATCATTTCTTCCTGCTTTAGCAGGAGAGAGAAGAAGAAGGCAGTTTCGGTGTTCTGTTCACAATCAGCCAACTGGGTCTCTAATATGGTAGGCAGGGATTCCATCCACAACTTGGCTGTCCACCACATGTAGTGTATCACCTCTTTTGTCCTTTACCTTCCTTTTCCCCATGAAAGCATCTGCCTTGAGGAGGACCATGTCCCCCAGTTATAGGGTAGCAGTACCTGTGCACTTATCATAGAGCCATCTCTGTCACTTACCTTCATTGTTTTGGGTCTGCCTGGTGGCATTGAAGGCCATCTTCAGGTGTTCCTGGACAGAAGCAACATACTCCAGAATGCACCTAGGCTTCAGTACTTCTCTCACAGTAGGGAAGTATGAGTCTAGTGGGAGTTGAGGTTGGCATCTGAACATCAGAAAGAAAGGGCTATACCTGGTGATTGCCAACCTTATGGCATTGTACACCTGGACTATCTCTGCCAGGTGGTCTGACCAGTCTGCTTTCTTAATGGTGTCAAGTTTCCCAATCATGCGCATCAGTCTGGTGCATCCGCTCCACCTGTCAATTGGTCTGAGCATGATACAGGCTCATGTGACACTTCTGAACTCCCAGTAATTTGCACAGCTTGGTCACTATGTTGCTTGTGAAATTAGCACCACGGTCACTCAAGAGTCAGGTGGTTGCCCCGAACAGACACATAAAGTGTTTGTAAAGATACTTTGCCACTGTCTTGGCCTTCTGGTCTTTAGTGACATATGCTGTCACAAAGCATGTAAAATGGTCTGTTAGAACCAAAACATTTGCAACCATGGGTAGCTCATTGAGTGCGATCATGCACTCTATACTTATGAAGTCCACATGCACCAAGTTGAGTGGTGCTGTGGTGATGATCAGGTGCAGGGGAGCATGGCTGGCATCCCCTTTGTGTTTGATACAGTGATGGCATCCCTTGACTGACTGGCAGGCATGTTTGGCCATGTGAGGCCATCAAAAGCATTCCTGTAGGAGTGAGATGGTCCTGGCCTGACCTTGGTGCCCCGCATCTCAGTGGCATCCATCTATCACCTTCTGTTGGTGTGCCTGCAGGACCACAAACAGGAGCATCATCTGAGCCTTGCTGCTGAGGGTGTGGCAGATGTACAGGTACCCAGAGTGCACTACAATGTTGTCCTTGTGCCCCAAGAAGGTAATCCCCTCTCTGAACTCACCTGGTCACCCAAAGCTTCAGCCAGCTTCGACTTCTTCCCCCATGAATCCACACAATAGTTTGCTCTGTGACCGCATCCTCTGACTGGGTCTCTGCCCAGTCAACAGCAGGGATGTCCTTCATCCTAGCTTGGAATATGATGGGTTCATCAGCAGCCATGTCCTCCGGGCATAACATGTACATCTCTGCCTGGTCAGACTCCAACCCCATCAAGGATGGCCTTCACTTCCTCCTCCCTGAGCCTTTCAGTCTGTTGACTCAGGGCATCAGCCACACAGTTCTCTTTCCCCTTGATGTATTCTAGTGAGAATCTGAATGATGACAGCACTCCCACCCATCAGTGTCCGATCATGTCCAAGTTTGGAGTTGACATCACATACATTAATGGGTTATTGGTGTGGACTGTGAATGGTTAATAGGTCAGGTATTCCTTGAATTTATCAACCACAACCCAGAGCAATGCCAGGAACTCCAACTTGCTGGAGTGGTAATTGCATTTGGATTGCCTTAATGACCTGCTGCCATAGGCAACTGGGTGCCACTGGCCGTCATCACCCTGCTGTGCCAGGTTGGCTCCCAGACCCTCCTTTGATGCATCAGTGTGCAAGAGAAAGGGTCAGTCAAACTGTGGCAACTGAAGGACCAGTTCAGTCAAGAGCATGGTCCACAACTCCTGGAATGTGGCCTGTGCCTGTTGAGAAAGCTTCATGGCTTCCTTCTTCTTGGTGGTGCCATTGCCCTCAAGGTACTCAGTCAGGGGTCATGTCTTCTTCAAGAAGTTCTTGATGAAGCATCTATAGTGGCCTGCCAAATTGGTGAATGACCTGATCACTGTGTAGTTTTTTGGCAGGGAGAACTCTGCTATGGCATGTAGATTGGCCTTGCTGGGCCAGATCCCTGATGCCAAAACATGATGTGCAAGGACTTCAGCTTCAAGCTGTGTTGTCAGAATTGCTCCAGTACTGCCCTGAGATGGACCAGATTTCTTCCTCCATCTTGGAGTGCACTATGACTTGTCCAAATAGATTAGGCAGAATGTGAGGTTCAGTTCACCTAGGCAGTTCTCCATCAAGCATTGGAACATAGCAGGTGCATTGCACAGTCTGAAGGGCATGTGTTTGCATTCAAAGAAGCCTAAATGCCTGACTGTAAAGGCTGTGAACTTCTTTGAACCAGGACTCATTGGTACCTTCCAAAAGCCTGAAAGGAAGTCAAAGCTCAAAAAGAACTTGGCTCTGGTCAGGTAGTCCAGGGTCTCCTGGATGTGTGGCAATGGGTAAGAGTCCTTTTTGGTGCATTCGTTCAGCTTCCAAAAACTGCCTTTCTTCCAGACAAGGACCATGGCTTTGCTTCAAGCACTCTTGCTGGGTTTGATCACCCCAGCTTCTTGCATGGTCTGCAGGTGCTCTTGAACCTCATCTACCATGTGGGGTGGATCCACCTGAACCATTCCTTGATGGGCATCATCCACCACTATCTCATGTTCAGCTGCATCTGTCTGGCCCAGTTTGTGTGTTCCTAGGGAGAAGACATCATGAAATTCTTGTAACAAAGCTTTAGCTTATTTTGCAAGTGCATCCAGCCAGTTATTCAGACCCATCAAATCAAGCTTTTCCATAACCTTCTCACATCATTCCTTGTTGGTTAGGCAAGGTTTGGGGTCCAGCCTCTTGATGCCTAGTTCTTCACCTAGTTGCTCTATCACACCTGGCAGGATGTACTTGTCAGGGATGACATTTGCTGTCATGACTCTGGCCAGGGGTTCACCCTTCTTGATGTTGGTTGTGGCCACTGTGGTGTTTTCTAAGATGACTGTGACTTTGTCTGAACCCACATGCATGTAGCATATGGTTGATCAGAATTGGGTTCCAGGGGGAGTCACCCATCTCCTTCCAGCAGCTCTTTAGTCACAACCTTCAGCCATGCCTGAGTGAAGAGTGACTCTGTTTCTCTTCTTAAACTTCAGTCACTGTAGCTTCAGTGGCATCCTCCCCATTGCTGTTTGGATGATCTCCCATGTGTCCATCCACAGATGTCCTGTCCTTGTTCATCTCACTTGCATCACTACTGATCATTGGGTTTGTCTAATGGAGGTATTCAGGCCTTAGGTGAACTAAAATGAACTAATGTGAGCTGGGTCATTCTGCTGTGAATATCATCTCCATGGGCCTGCCTTAGCTACCTGCAGGGTCCCCATGGTCAGATAATTCAGAACGATTGCTAGATCACCACCAGCACACCCTGTTCAGGTGGTCATGTTTGTGGCATAGATCACAGTCTATGACGGTCCTCCAACAGACCATGAACCCAGACTGCTCCCTCTGCTGACACAGTCATATGTGCCAGCCCACCCAGGGATGCCAATTGTCACAGGAGCAGACTCCTCACAACCTCAATTTTGTTTGTGGGCCTAGCAGCTCATACAACTGAGGCTGGTCATGTGATGCAATTGTACTGCTGTTTGGCTACTGAGAGGTAGAGCTGTCCTACTTTGCACCTTACTTGGGGTGATGTTATCAGCTGGTTGGTCAAATGACCAAACTCAAACTAAGATCTAACAAACTTAGGTAGTATGTCCCATGTGGGACATACTGTCAGAAGAAAATAACAAGATTGCACAAATACAATTGAAATGTCCTGAATGGGGCAACTGTTTGGAGTCAGGCTGATGGTGTTTGACCTTACTCTGAAGAAGTCAAGAGTTGAAAAGAGCACTTACTACAGAAGCCAATCAGTTTTATGCAACTCATGCATGACATCATCAATCCATGACATGGAGTCCCATGTCATGGCGATGATGCAAGGCATTCCACAGTGACATATGGCTATGTCATGGTGGACTGCGCATGCATGGGGCATCTCCAGGACCTGTTTCCAAAAATAGATTTGTGGGTCCAAACCTGATCCTGAACCCCGACCAGATAGGCCAACTGCACCAAAAAGTGTGCATCCGTCAATCCGGAGGATTGCCGGGAGCCGCGTCGGACTCGGAGGGTCTGATCACCGTCATACATACACACTGGCATCTCCGCCATTAAACTGGATTATTACAGACATAAAGCCAATTTGTGCCACTTTGTTGCCATTTGCTTATCCTTCTCAGCATCCGATCAGTTCATCTTCGCCTCTTAAACTTTTCTTCAGAAGAGAAACCTGGCCAAGTGTCTGTCTGAATAATCAGTAGCAGGCTGTTGAACGTCATTTCCCTCATCACACAAGGGCCTTTTCCAAATTTATATGCCAACCTAAATTCCCAATGACACATACAAAATTTATTATAGACAAATTTGCAAAAAAGATTAACGTTGTAACAGTCTCAAATTGACCCCTGGACGAGTTTGACTCCTCCGGTATGAGTCAGGACTCAAACACGATCGGTGCATAACCTGTCCTAGGCTTAGATTGATCCCCTGGGATGAAATTCATGCCAGAAATGAAGTTTAAAGCTTAAGTAGCCAAGCTAAAAATAGAACCTTAACTTGAATTTGTATTGTTCTATTGTCTTTCCATTCTACTTTTAGTTTCACTTAAAGTTTAAACTGCAATTAAGGATGAATATCATCCCAGGGAGCATAATTGAGATCAGGGATCAAACGACCCCAATCCTGTTTGGGCCATGGCCCAAACACACTCCTCGTGTTTGGAATGAATTTCGTCCAGCATGAATTTCATCCTGGTACAACGTGTTATTTGCTCAATATAACCCTTGAGTCACTATGGATTTTATATCCTATACCCTGACTATTGTGTTAAGAAATAATAAATTTCAAAACACTTTTTAAACAGTATGAAACTGCAGTGCCAGTTTGAAATTATTTGGATGTTGACACCGAAGAAAAATATATTTCCCTAAACGTCCTGTATGATGTGCAGCTATTCAAAATTCAAAAATCTTCAGAAAACACGTATGCCTTTGAACCGAGGCCTGTTTCCCATGCATATTCATGTCTGTTTTGACATTGACTTTTTTGTGATCTTGACCTGTACCAAGTACTATTGGCTAGACAACAATAAAATGATCATGATTGATTTTAATGGTGTGATCTAGATGAAACATTACTTAAAGGGTGTACGGATCTAGCCTGACTAAAACTGAAGTGTCCAGGTCAGGTCATTAAATTGTAACCATAACGACAGCTCCTGAAACTCCTATCAAGTTGGAAACGTGCAGAACAAAAGTGAGAACATAAGAATCTCACATTGTGTTTTTGATGTGCTATTGTTCCAAAACTGACAGGAATGTTTTCCTCTGGCGGACAGACGGAACATAAGCGAAAACTTATCTTCTCGCGCGGTAAAATGTTCTTTATCGAAACAAACCAGGTTCCTTTGGAAATAAAGCCACTCAATATTATTAACAAAATTCCAATTGTTGCAATTTGTATCAATTTATGTAAATAAATAATGTACCTGGGTCAAGTTTTCACTCAAACCAACCAATTTATGTAGCAATTGGCCCTAAATATTGGTATCTTACTTTAATTAATTGCAGACATTTTGTATTACCCGCATGACTTTTATTGGTGCCAGGGGAAATATTTACCAACAGAATATAAATCCCTCTGGCTTTATCTGCGGATGCCATGGATTTAAGCCAAAAACAAATAATAATTCAATCGTTGTTACGTAACGCTGCGAGTTCATGATGTCCATTAAGAAATTTCTGGGTTCAATGGGAAACATCTAATTCTGGAAACAATGAAAATCCAGACTAAGCTTTACACCATGGAAAGTAATTCATTTTATAAATAAATAAGTATTGTAGAAGTGTAATTCCATTTTATATCAAAATAGGCCTAATTTTATTATGCGTTAGTATAGCTTTATTTCCTATTTTTATTAAAATAATGTTTTCCTTTTTCTGTAAAATATAAATTAAATGTTTTTACTCTCGATACAATGCACTCAAAGTAATTCGAACAGTGATTCAGAGTCCTTTCAAGTGTATGATGAAAAGATATTGTAATGTAACATTAGAAAGCCACCGTTTCATGAAAGTAGTTCTGAGTGATAACCCATGTTGGAGTCTACAAATATAGACAACTACAATCTCAAGGAATTTTCACACATTTTTTTTTTTAAAAACATAGCTCGAAAACAACCTGAACGTTGTTTTTTTTACGCTGAACTCCTTGTCAAACAAACGTACGAATGTTAAGTGACAGATGTGCTTTCTGCAAAAAATCTACTTGCAATAAATCAAATGGCTCTGAAAGTATATTAGCATGATTTGGTGTACTTAATTAGGATTTCAATTTATAAGACGATAAGCCATAGTACAAGGTATATCTGATTACGTAACGATTATTTCAGAAATAAAAAATGAAAATGGACCCAGAATAATCTGAGATCAAATCAATGTGCTAAATTACGTCGTCAAAACCTTATGCGGTGGCTCAGGAAACACATAAGATCAAAGAATTGATCTTTGAGTAACAGCAGTGCTTCTGTATTATTTTCCTGGTAAAACATGTTAAAAACTGACTCGAAGACAACAGAGTCATAACGAGAATTAATGAAATTAAGACGGTATAAATTGCATCCCACCAAGAGCACAAAGGAGGGGAATGCGACCGTTTGTACCTCAGTCTGAGACTCGTCGTCTATGAGGATTGATAATGTTCATTACGGGACGGAGGGAGGTGAACGGTTCAAACTGGGAACATGAGTTTCCTAGTCTGGAGACCAACCCAATTCTACCAAATTTAGGTCTGAAAACTAGACTGGTGATGGGTTTAAACCCTGTAAAATCAACTATGTTAGATTGGCATCTTTGAAGATACTAGCACTCAAGAAAACATATTTTTAAATACGATACATAGACACATTTAGGACTATGTTTTGTATTAATTGACACGCTGAGAACTAGGCATATTACATGAAATCTCTCAATTTTCTATGTATAAAACCACTCTGCCAGATACCAGCCTCATCAGGGTGTAGAATTGATACCAGCAAATGCTGAGGGTTCAGGTTTGAGTGCGTCGGCGCTCGTCTGATGTGGACTGCCCTTGTTCCATTCACTTCAAAATGATGGCTGGTGACTTCTCTGCCAGGATTAAAGCTTAAAACTGTCCTTTGTTAGCAGTATTGCCAGAAGAGGGCGGTTTAGTAAATGCAAGAGCTTCAACTTTGACACTTTCACTTTTATTTCCCCGTTTCAAACCTTCAACACTGCTGTGACATCGCATGACGCAAACAATACATCTTCATGCTCACAGTCAGTATAAATGAAATTTCCTCCATAAATGTTCAGTCAATTGAAAAATTGCTACAGACTATCTGTTCCTGAAAATTAGATAGAGCTGTTCCTTTGTGAAAGGTAAATTGTTATTATGCTCTGTGAAATATGGCAATCACCGTTTTGAGATTTTGTCCATAGATGATATCATTGAGGAAACAATCAACCATAAAGGGGAAATTAGTGGTTTTCCTGATTCAGTTTAACGCAATACATCATGTTAGAAAAATTGCTAGCAGGACACATTTTGTCTCGTCACTGCGGAAATCAAAGTGACAGCATTGCGTCTATATCTTCCTGTTTTTATTACTTTTCACATTCATCTGAATCTACGAGCTAATATTCAGTAATGTAAAAGGTGGACAGTTTCTGGCAGCACTCGCTTAATTAAACCTGGCTTTTCCCATCTCTACTGAAGTTGGTGGAGGATGGAAGCATAATGTCTGTTGAAAGATCGGGGTGGGGCGGGGCAATGAACGTTCGCCCCCTCCATCGAGGCGTAATTTTCTTAATTTTAATTGTTTTAAAAATTTTGGGGTTAAAACAATTTTAAACCAAATTAATTTCAAGATATTGGATTGTGGTATCTACTTTGTCGTGACATTCATTACACTTAAACTCAGATACCCTATTATTGCCGTCGTGACATTATCATCAACAAAATAGTGGAAACTAAAACCCACGTGAAATCCATGTGCAAAAGAAAAAATTAACTGGTCTGCTTTTCAAGTAATCGACTCTCTTGTATTCTCAAGTTTTGTCATGCGTATTTTTCATGTCTGTCTTTTTGCCCGTCTGTTTGATTTTGTACGTTTGGGAGTGTGTTTGTGTGTGTGTGTCGCGAGGGGATAACTGGGGTGATAGGGGGTACCCACAATTTTTATTAGTTAGATGGTGCCAAATATTGGCACTATGGTTATGACATCATTTGTGACATCAGAGGGTCATGTGACCCACCACACTCTAGCCCCAATTTGTTCCTTTGTACACAACTTGACTGAGACTTGATGAGTACAGACCATGCACACTTCCTCAGGTAAGGATATTAAAGATAACTTCATTCAAATAACTTAGAAAGCAGTAGTAATTATCAGTAACTATATATTCTAACCTGTAAAACATAATCCTGAAAGAATTGTTATAATCGGAGTATTTGTAACAGAATAACTTGCTAAATCATCAGATTTGTTTATTTAAATTAATAGAATGACCAATTTGGAACTGTTTTCCTGTCTGATTGACAGGGTGTTTCCTTTGCATGCAATAAATCCAATGTCTTCAACGTTATCTTGCTTGGCAATCAACTAGAAGAGTTTGTTTCATTCATCACACGGCACCCTGTGCACAAATTAGTAGAAGCATACCGAAGATGATTAATTAGAGTTAAAACGACTATGTGACATTTGTGTGTGTGTGACCTAAAAACTATTAATTTAGGAACACTGGGAAACAAAACAGTTTCACGCTGTTCTATTGATGCAAACAAAAAACAAAAGTAATAAAAATCTCGTTTGACGCGCGCACAATTGTTTGTGTGGGTGCGAGTGCTGACATACGACCTTTTGCAGGCCCTTGTCTTCCTATTTGATGTTATTTGTCTGCTTAATTAGCATAATTGGATAAATTAGGCAGAATGGTGATAATCTTTGCTGTCAACTAATATTTGATTATTTATTACAAATAGTTACAATATAAGATTTAGCAAAATTACCATATCTAGTAAGCTACCATGTTTAGTAACTCGCCAAATTTGAGTAATTTAGTTAGAACAACAGTTTTCTCTTCTAATTAATTAAAAGACAAGTATTACAATAGCTGTCTGAAATGTGACAGGATATTCCTGGGTCAAGAACACGAAACACCCAAATACATCGTAATAAGTAACCTAATTAGGTACATAACTTAAGCCTATTGAAACATTTCTATGGCGAAAGTATCACTTACACATATTGCATCCGTTTTCGTCCAGTTTAATATAATTCCGTAGAATATTTAACCAAGTGGTTGACACTATTTTCTAAGTTTGCATCTTAACATAGACTGCACCTGTTAACGTCACTAGCGTACATTTAACTGTGGTAGCAACTACATATCAGGGAAGGTAATCGTTACGCCGTTTAATGCTAAATAGTCATGTAGCAGATCTAAAATTTTCTGTTTTCCGCCCGACGATAAGCGACGAAAAGTAACAATATGCTGAGATAGGACATTTTCTTTTTCCATCACACAACATTTTCATTATGTGAGAGCATTGGTTTTGATATCTTACTTTTTGTATGGTGATATACATTATTAAGATGTATGCAGATATCAAAATATCCCAGCATGAAATCCACAATACTTAAAATAGTTATCCACCCAGTGCTTCAAAGCCTTTTCTGCAACTTATCGTCACTTATCGTTGGGCGGAAAACCAAAAAATTGAGATATACTACACAACTAATATGTGCAAATGACGAGGAAATGGCTGACTCCAGTGTTCTGTCTTAAATAAACATAGAATAAATCTCTTTGTTATTACTCTTGAGTAGAGATTTATCATGACTCTTCGCGGGAGTCACTAACACTGTGACTCATTGAGACAGAACTATCAGACTTTTAGAAACTCTTTTGAGTTTTGTTTAATTTTATCTTAACATTGAAGAATAATACTAGAAATTATACTAGATCTATGAAATAGTACTGTGGAAATGTTCAGTAGGTCTGTCTCACGATGTTTTACTTTTTTCACGATTTTTCCATATTTTGTTAAAAAAGATAACTGCAAGCCATTTAAAATCATACAGTGCACTATTTTAATTAAACGGTGTAACGATTGCCCATCCTGCACATGGATCCACTTTGTCATGTTTACCTGATTTCAAATCTAAATTTAATCTTTTCAATGATTGATAATCAATTGTATGAAGTGGAATCAAGGCGGCTTATCTGCGTGTAAATCTATACGGATTCTATAGATTAGAGTTCATAACTGTGAAGAGATTACTAAGATAGTAAATTTACATATTAGTTGACGACAAAAGACTATTAAGCGTTGGATCCAGTCTCATTTGTAATGGTTGGGATTCAAGTTTAATTAACCGACAAAATTTTATTTTCTCAAACAAAATGGTCGAAAAGTCGTAAACTACAAACAAGAATTATTATAACTGTGTGTCACTTAGGGTAAAAATTGTTAAAGATTAACAATCTTTAAGTAATTCTTGTCGTCAAAGGTTATACAATGTTCATGTCCATGGGGAATTAAAATGAGATAGACTCCTTAAACTTAGATTTATTAGATATAGGCATAGATTTATCAACCATGGAACATTTTTTTGTTATTCTATGAAAATACTCTGATAACTTAGTTGCATGTTTCGGAAAGGAATGTCAAATCAAAAATTTAAAATGGAACAAATTAGGACATGTATATGCGAGACCTTAAGGAAATGGGTATAAACCTTTCTGCTGAAATCGATTTGATTCGATTTGCCCTCGAAGAAACACCAAAAACCTCTTTATCAAGATCAGTGAATTGTGAAACTACATTTAATCTCTAAAAGTAAAGTATGTAAAGGTTATTCACCGTCTTTGCCTCCATTTGTTCATGTAAAAATGCTCCCAGGAAACGTGCTGTATTCTTGGCTATCAGTGAATACCAAAACAGGGAAATCAGTATCTGCACAAATGGACCGTGGTCTAGCAAAAAATTGTAAAATATATGTGAACGTGTGGTGGTCCTCCCAGACCTGTAGCATCTCTGGGGACCGTTTGGGCGTTCGAAATGTGTGTTTTTACATGCATGGCGATCTCGTCTAGGCCTGTCCTGGAGATGTGTCGGGCTTGCCTGGTCTATTTTTAGAAATTTGCATTGGCTACTAATAGTACATGTACTGCCTGTCATGATGTCACACATTTGCATCACGGTGGAACATGTTGCGTCATTACCTGTGATGTCATGAATCACATTCAATGAGATCATTACGTGGGCACATAAAACAGCCAGTCACCCTCACTAACTGTTCTTTCCACACTTGGCACTCAAGGGAAAGGACCACCCACCCAACACTCAACCCCCAGCAGCTACCTAGGCAGGATCTTTTAATCGTTATCACATAGTCATAGTTATGTTTACCAACCAGGCACTCTGCATTGAGTCACCTCTTGCATTAGTTCATTAATTATTTCTGTGCCACTGCCGTACTGACCAACCGATAAAGCCTTGAAGTAAGGCACTAGAGCGGGATCACCATTCCTCTCAACCGACCGAATAGCTGAAGCTTGGCGCTGGGGCGCATCGCACCAAGCACCTCGCTAGTTGCGGCCGACTCGAAACATAGGCGGATATATGTCACTCTGTCACTCTGTGACATACAATCAACTGTTAATATGTTGAAGAGTCCGGATGATTTTATTTGTTTAAGAACAATATTTGATTTAATAACAGTGAAGACAACTGTAATTATCACCGGAGTATTCGATATGACCAATTAGTACCATTTTTGAAAATTCTGAACAGGACAGGTACCTTTATTCATTTTCGGAACAATAAAATCCACGCTATGTACAACAACACAGCGTGAATTTTCATTCCTGGGAAACTCAATAAATACAAGCTGCCATTCAGAGTATGAAATTTCTGACAATTTCGGAGAACAAATCAAAAGCCTCATCTTGTTACAATGTACTTTGTTGTACTCGAATCAAGCAACTTGCTGATATTACAATGGGTGCTATTACATCTCGGTCGGAAACACCAAGCCCTCACTGGAGTTGGCTATTGTTTACTTTGTAGATGTTATGCTTTTGAAGCAATTGCTCGAAGCATTGTCCATCTAATAGTATTGATTCATAAGAAAGGAAGCAATTTGCTTTGATATTGTCACAGTAAATTGGTCCACTTTCTTGCGGGAGCATTAATTGCTCTGACCTTGGGCTGTTACCAACGTACACATTTAGATTGTCCTTTTGTTATTTTGCTAATAACTGAACGAAGAACGACATTTGCTATATAGTTTAACCAGAGGCACGATCTCCATTTAATATGGACACACATAAACTATTCTGTAAAAGGATTACAGCGATATACTAAACGGAGATGAAATGTTGAACATAGAGCAAGTATAACGGAGATGAAGTCTGTGTATTTGTTTATTAACTCAAATGTACAATACATGTAGTCTGAGTGGAGGTGCAAATTGAACTGAGGAAAGGACACTAAAACAATGTTACGGGTAATTTTAATTAACCAATAGGATAACCTCTAGATTGTCATGTGATTGCAGCTGCAGGTATAAGGCAGGAAACCGGCAGTGCCTCTGGTGTTAGCTCCAACTGCCATGCGACAGAGAAGGATGTGAACTCCAATTGCCGTATGATGGAGAAGGGCCTCTAGTCCTTTGACATATTCCTATGATTTTAGTTAATTGATACAAAGCAGTTATCATATTGTTGTTGAACAAGCTGGTAATTGCAATGCACTCGTGATTACATAATAAAGTGGCTTATTAAACTTTAATACAAAACTAGGTGGAACCCGTACTTTGCACGCTTATGGCATGCCAGCATCTGCTCTGGGGGAATAACTTACAATTTAAATCCACAAATATCACCCATAAAATTAATGCA
>JBCAUI010111765.1:0-18798 GCA_038406195.1 Haplosyllis anthogorgicola
GGAATAGCCGGGGGTACCTAGGGCGCCCCCTAGCATGAATAATCTAAAAAGTCCCCAGAGTCTACCCCCTACTCTCTGATGTCACTGGTTCTCTTGGTATCAGGTTTACTGGTGATGTCACAAGTGGGACTAATCCTATCAAACAACGCTCGTCCATACCCTCACGGTACTAAAACCTCAGTGAGGAAGAGTCTAAACATTTATGGGTGAGTACATTGTCTCCTGGCGATATATGTAGGTCTACCTATAATTAAATTGGAATAACTTTGCGCTTATTTAGTTAAAGTTGCGCAGCACAGTAGTTGCCTAATAGCCATAATGGGCGTCTCGCATACCTGCATGGTTGGCACCATATTCAAGAAAGTATAGACTAAAACTTGTAGGCCAACTTCACGCATAAGCGAATAGATCTAGTCCATTGCGATATTGAAAGCACCCGCTGTAACAAATCATTTGTTAATAAACCTTAAAACCCACGACATAAAAACGGAATAAATGAACATGTGTTCAAGTTCAAACAGATGATATACATCACGCTATCATTCTATGCAATTGATTTTATTAATGGCGATGGCAGAGGCAAATCGGATTGTATGGTCTGTAAAGAAAATATATAAACACTTCAAAGAAGAAGAATCTCATCATGATCCTTAAATGGTACTTAACAAGAGGGAAGTTTACGTTCATAAAGAAGCCCAGCAGAACTATAATCCTACTTCTTCTGATCAAGCCATAGCCTTTGTAATTCACTTCTCCGGTTTAAATCACGACCAACTCCTAAGTTATTTAATTCTTACCTAGAACAAACACCCACGACAAAATCCTATTTGTAATTGACCATTGCATACTAAATAAAAGAAGTATGTCAAGGACAGACCTTTTTGTTTTAAACTTACCTAGATGGTGACCACGCTCCCTTTAATTACTAAAGCGTTGCAAGTAGATTATGTCTTAGTCATACTAATCCGGGTTTGGAGCAAGATAATGATTGCACGAGAGGCCCTTTACATCTTTGTTTGGGAATGTATGTAGAACCCATTAGGTTGGCATTTTTTATTTGTTGGATTACGTTTCAAAAAAGGAAATTTTTGAGAGCGACCATTGAAAAAAAAAATAATAAATTGATTTTGCTGTAAAGTTGTGGTATTTTCATTAAAATTTACATAATTGACATCATTTTTTCTAACGATATTCATGAAGGTGACAGAAATTTACAATTTTGTGTTATATGGGCTTAGATTCAATTTTCTTTTCCAACTCTTCATTTTTAGGAGCAGCGGGAAACGTAATCCAACACATTAAAAAGTCTGACCTAAACAAATTTAATCTTCTAGTAAAAGTTTCCACTTTATATTAAACAATGCGATTTAAAGATCCGACGAACCATGGCGTCTTCAGTCAAAAGAAACTAGGATTGAAGGAACCTGAGATCGCTTAGCATTACCCGAACGTTACTGGAACATAGAAAACCTTAACACAAAAACAGTAAGCATTGTAACTTTTTTAAAAAAAGTTTTTGTGGACCCAAGTCCATTTTGTGGAGCCACTGGTACCCTCTGTTTCCGACTTAGGATTACTCTGCCCATGGGTTTTAAAGCTAGCATGCCTACTCACTTGTGCACTATGATCCCCAGAGTCACTTTTGAATTTTCACCCGCTTTTCGCTCAATACAAGCATACACCATTTTGTGGTGTTAGTGGGCAGCTGGTCACACTTTTCACATACTTTCTCAAGTATTGGTGAACAGGCACCGAGCGGGACTCGATCCCACTACCTTTGGATCTGGAGACGATATCTCAACTGAATTGGCCACGGAGGCGCGGCTAACATTGTAACTTGTTCAGTGCATAACATCAAGTATCTTCAAAGTAGATTTTACCTACTTATCAAGCGTGAAAAAGTCGTGGGCTACAAGTACGTTCAGAGTAACGTCAGAAAGTGTCAACTGTCAACAAAATAACAGCTCTATTTGAAAACTTCGTTTCATGTAATTATTATCAATGCATACCTGAACGAGAGACTGACGCCATCGTTAACATTTACAGTTTCTACGCGGATAGCATTTAATTAGGATCAAAATGACATCTCAATTTTGATTGATAAAAACACTTCAAGAGAATAAGTTCAAAGTCGGAGAAAATTTCACATTTATCTCGGCGAAACCCACCATAATGATAACAGACCTTCAGATATAAGTACACTGTCACTGTCAGCCTTGTACGGCAAGAGGGAAAGGTGTCTGATATGGCTCCTCCATTTCCTATTATAGAATGAACTTTAATCTTCCTTACAGATTCACTTGATAATTAGTGAAAAAAGACTTTCAACAAGGCTCTGATCCAGATAGGAATTTAAAATAAACGGCGGACGTTTAAACTTATCGCAGAACCGTTACTTAAAAATGTAATGACGGCATATTTAAGCTTCGAGCTTCCTGTTGTGGTAGGTCTTCCCTCTGGCTGTTCTTGCGGGGGTGCTCCCAAGGAATAACACCAGTTTCTGTGACTTGATACCTGGTTTATTGCTTTGAAATTTCATGTAGTGAAGAAAGATGTGGCTATTTTAAGTCACATGCAAATTAAACACAATGCCACAGTTAACACTCGATTAGAACGCAGGATTCTCTTTTTAATTAAACGCAACAAAATATCATCATCAATGTACACGCATTTGCAACTGAGACACTTGCTAATTTTGACACAAATGAGATCTGAGATCTACGAGATAAATAAGGTGCAGACATGCAGACATCAAATATAATTTATACGGTTTTGGTGATTTTATGACTTCTTTTGGACACTTGAGCACTGTGAAGTCACCATCATTATCGGACAATTGGATCCTGCTTTGATCTACTGCATTAAACTGTGGTTTCCCCTGATCTACGGGTGGGGGTCCCCAAAAGATTAACTAACAATGCAACCATATTCTTTCAAATCCATGAAAATAACATATCTCATAAAAGAAAATATTGTTGCATTGTAAAGTATGATATTTGCGGCTAAGAAAGCTTAAGTAAAATAATGCTCTGAAGGCTTTAAATGGTCGGTCAAAAGTTTACCTCTCATAGGGTTTGGACATTACTACTCTTGAGTTACAATTGCGGAAAGGTGTATTGGTGAAGTGAAGTAACCAAGGGGAGAGACATTGATGGATATTTCCACTGGACTTCGTGCCTCGGCCATTCCACTCACTGATTATTTTCTATTATTTGACCCCGGGGCCATATCGAGACGAAGAGGTCAGGCGAATGCTCAACTGGAGTCGATAATAATTGGTTTCAGATCTACAGGAAATCATCTCTTGTTTAAGCAAGAAAAATATTTCCAAATGGAACGACATACATATCTAAGGAGGAAATACCTTTAAATCACAGATCAACCGTCATCTTTGCAAGTAGTATATATGTGACAGTGTGACGACCTTTTCGCACCCGACACGACTTCCGGCCTTCCGATACGTACTATTTAATGCGGTCAGCCGATCCAGTCAGGTGGTCAGGGTCGTGGTCGGTACCAAAATCTATTTTTGGTAACATGCGCCAGAGATGCTTTGCGTGGTCTGTCATGACGTGGTCCTGTGTCACGGTGGAATGCCTTGCGTCACCACTGTGATGCAGACCATGACGTCATGGTTGGGTGACATCATGCACAGGGTGCATAAAACCAGTCAGCATCCCAGCACAGTACTCTTTCAGTCCTTGACTTTCATAGCGGCAAGGTCTGACCACCGTCAGCCCAACCCCATTCGGGACGTTTCAATTGTATTCGATTGGTCATATTCTGTTTACCAACTTGGCACTCTGCATGGAGCCTTCCGCTTAAGTTGTTAAATTTAACTTTGTGTCTGGTCACTCTACTGACCAGCCAATACCATCATCCTGAGTAAGGTGCGAAGCAGGACTGCTATACCTCTTGGAAGTTGAAGTCATGCACTGTGCCGAATGACCGACCCTGGTCGTCCGAACTGCTAGGCTCACAAACGAAATCGAGGTTGCGAGGAGTGACATATATATTAACACTACTGAAATTGAAAAGGCTTCAGAACATGTTGACCTTGTGATAGTTTTGACCTGCATTTTGACCTTGACCGCATTGGAAATGCAAGCAGAAACTTTTGGCTTCTACGTCACGTAGTCTCGGTCATAGCAGACAGACTAAAAGACAAAGACCAAGATAAACATTCAGCACTAAACTTGTGTTTCGTTCATATAAATTGCATTTATTTCATGCATTTATTGTCCATGAACGCGAACAACAATCGCTCATTTTCATGCATTCATTCTCAGCGGTGAGTAATCTTCGCTAATGGAAATGCAGCCAGGTATTCTCAGAACTAGAGCTCGGGCATCGGGTCAAAGTTGTCATCGATGATCAGTAGCTTAAAATCGATCAATGATCGATGCATCGGCTGCCATCTTTAATTTAGTATATTCTACTAAAATTTGACTTGAAGTATGTCATTTTCTGCTTTGTTTTAAAGAGTTGAGCCTTTGGATGTTGTCGTTAAATAATGGAAGTGATTAAATATATATAGTGACATAAGGTACAATACTAGTGATCAATATTAGAGTACAGATTGGATGTACATTCAAAATTGAAGCCTTTGTAGGTATCATAATAAAAAATATTTAACACAATAATGTTACACCCAAATAAAGACAATGATCCAATGTCAAATTTCAAATCGATGATCGCTGATTTAAGGCCTGTCGATCGATTCATCGGATATCCGATGAATCCCCCCAGCTCTAATAATGTTGACATGAAGGCTTTCTTGTTTTTGAGACTGATGACTGAGATATTTCGAGTCGCTTTTATGTCTATAACATCGTAATTATCACATCGTTGTGTTGGCTTAATTTTTCTACCTAAATGACAATGACACTATGTACTGTAATTTATTGTTTTCACCAATGTAATGTGAATCAATCTGTAAAACAAAAAGTCGAAATCAAGTAAAGGAATCAGCACGTTTCACCCATCTCCAACTTCGAAAGACTGAGTTTCCAAGGACTCTGATCAGTGCTCATCGAGAAGAGTTGAGATTCTTTCAAAGAATTACCAGTTTCAGATCAATGGAATATATTGACTGCAACAACATACCTAAAACACTTGATACTCCAGGTGTTTTTATTTATGCGTACGAATCGTGATTATCGCAAGGCTTTGACAACTTGAGCTGTGTTATTTCATCAAGTCAACCGCTCGGAAGAGAACGGGCTAAGCTATGCCACAATGCCGCAACTTAAGTGGTTGCAATATTTTCCTTGTCATTTGAAAGATCTTTCACAATGGTCCTCACTCAGAATGGATGAAAAATACTTATATTAAGACGTGGGAAAAAACTCTAAACAAGGACATAACCTGTCGGCTACCAAGCTTCATGCCGCCATTTTGTCTGTTACGTGACGTGTGACATCCTTGGCACCTTGCCAGAACTTTCAGAAGTTAGGTCAGAAATCAAAGCTACAATTTGGTGAAAACAGAAAGCTGAATGCCCGATAGAGGCCATTCAGCTCAATAATACATCTCCTACAGAATAGCTGCTGAAAACGTAAACCTAACTGTTATGATTTCTATTTTAATAATGTGTATACAATTGAAAAGGGGAGACCTTCTAAAGAACTTTTTAGGCGATCCATTTGCTAAAAGAGAATACAATTTTTCCAAATTGAAAATGATGATGCCTTAAATTTCTTTTTATGTTGCATGCTATAAACAGCACACAAAATATTTATTAAAGAGGAAGTATTGCCTGGATATATCTCTTTAGAATTACTTTGTTCACTACAGCAAAAAAACGAAAACCTCCGTACCAAGATTTGACATTTGATTTCCACCCAACAGAGGTTTGTTATCTCAGCTACACCCAAAAGTCTAATATCGCGTGAAGAGGAAGAATTTATTGATCTTGAAATGTCACAGAATTTAGATTTTGGAGATAATAGTATTACAGAATGTGTAATCTGTTTTTACAGGAAGTGAATGCTTTAAAGGAGTGCAGATGCTACAGTATTTAAATTTTATTCGCTTGTATTTACCAAACGCATCTACCGTCATTACTCAAGTTTCATTACGTCTGCGTCGTCATTCAATTCCGCGAAATCGACATTCAGACAAATTTTGAAATCATTGATTTAACAGATTGGTTTACGAAAAGATTTTTATCTGGCAGAACTTTTAGACTTGTTGGGCTGTTTCATAAGTAAGAGCCAGGCATCCATATTGCAATTTACTTTTTTTTTCTTGAAAAATTATAAACAAGCCTTTCAACAATCAACAGCATTGTTAGTGTGTCAATTTTGAACGGTAAACAATTTGCCCAACTGAAGTATCCGCCACATGAGAAATGCTATCAAGCTTGTTTCAACCTGTGACCCAAAATTTCAACAACTTATGTTGCATTTTACTCAATTTACTATTGTTTTAGAAATGCCGAATAAGAAGCAGATATCAATTTACGTAAGCACTTTTCTTTGGAACAACCCTACACTTCCACATCATACCATACCCATGCCTATGGTCTGTCAGTCCGGTAGCTATGACAACCATCCCGCAAACACACCATCCAGTACAAGTCAAGCCTACTGGATCAATTATCACAGTCCTTTATAGTCATTCTCCAATTTCCGTACCTCGTCAATGGTCTTGCCTCTTTACAATTTTAATTATTGGCACGCAGCACTAGGCGACGTAGATAGAATGACAAGGTGTAAAATGTGCCTCTCAAGGTTCTTACTGATTGACAAGGTCTGGGGATGGGAGACTGGGTAGACTGACGTTGGGTAATTCCATGGTAAATAAAAGATCCGGGATAATATATATAGTTTTATAACAGAATGAATCTATTAATTCTGCTTCGTACAGTCAATTAATTTCAAAACCTATCAGTCGACTGTTTGGATGTCAGAAGGGTGTCTCTACTTTAAATTGTCAATTATTTCGTCACGTCAAAACGAGACATTATCTTGTCGATTTGTTTATTTACTTTTTAATAGACGACAAAAAATAAGTATGCAACTTGTTTGTTTTTTTAATTTGTAAACGTGTATGGTAATAATCAGAATTTTTGCTAAATATAAGACTTAAAATTTAAATTATTACAATTGTCTGCTTTGGTTGTAATAAATTAACAACAATTTGTATTGAAATTTATGTTGATGGTGAAATATATTTGAAAGACATTTTGTCCCACACACCAAATTTGGGGATACTGTCATCACAATAAGGGACACCATTACAAATATCTGAATTTCTGATATAATATTCGAAACTGACACTAAAGTGTCGGCAGCCATACAAAAGCCATGAATTTTGAAAAACAATTTGGCGTAAAAAACTCTTTACCGATACCTAAAAAGCTATTACGTTGGTCTCGCTCATAAAACTACACTTTACACTGTTTACACATTAAAGATTTAGTTACGGTTAACAATGCCATTATAATACATTTTGAACATTTAAATATCCTGTGGATCCAAATATTAACAGGACATAGCTACGAAAAGCTTGTATTAGAAACCGTTAATGTCTAAGGTGCTGTGTGCATAATTTCATGTCCTTTCTTGTCTAATATTGTCAATAATTTCCTCCGTTGTCGTGCGAAATAATGTCAAATGTGTTTTCGCATTGAGAGAAAAACAACCTGAAATTTATATGCTGCAGTTTCTGTGTAACTGTATGGCTGCTGGATAAAATGCCGACAATTTAATGTCAAAATTTTGGCAAAAATGGATACTTGTACGCTCAGTTGAGATTTTCGTGCATCACACAGACTTATGTCATCAGGTACTGACGCTAGAGTCTTCGTAATCTAAGAGTCGGCTTAGTCCAGAGAGGTTAATATTGGTCGCATTACGAAGAAACCTGTACTTTTAATCTCTGTAACTTTTTGAGCGAGTGCCAAGGTTTCCAAGGAAGCAAAATGGCTGGTCGAGAAACGTAATTAATCTAACTTGTAAGAACAGTTTGATTTAGATGGCTTAGACATATGAGTCTCCGTGTAAAATGTTTCTGAAAGGAAACATCGTTCGCCGAGTTAGTGGCGGCGGAAATGGAACATTTGTTAAGGAAATACTGTATTTAAAAATCGCATAAAAGTCGCTGTAAATACTACGATGGAAAATTCGGTCAAAATTCATCAAGTAGGACAACATACACAGATAAACTTCTTACAGTAGCTATTAGCTTCAGGCATTTTACGGTGATTTTCGTAACTTCAAAATGTTTGTGTTTGCACCTTTACATATACGGATTTGCAAATCCAGTGGTGTAATGAAATCCTTTCTGATTTTGCAACCTCTGTAACAAGCGTAAACGTTGATATTCTCCATACACAAAAGTAAACTTTTTACTTTGTGACTAGTTCATCGCGGATGAAAATACCACCCACATCTGAACTACCTGGGCGGAATTCGGCATAAAATTTGTTTACGCACCATGTGGGATTTTTATGCGTCTTTTTAAAATACAAAATACGCCATTATCAATTTATGTTGAAGCGTACTTTTCTTGATTCCATTTGATCTTTTTAAGACTAAAAAATGTTCGATACATTTTTTCAAAAGTATCTCAGATTCTACCTGAAACTCAAGATCTAAAATTTAATTATCCAGAAGAAGTTACATCTGAGAGTTGACGATAAATAGGTTTGTGCTACCGTGGAAAGACACCATCAATATTCAGCAGTTATTTCAACACATTCCAATCTCTTCCTGTTTAATTTGACTATGGCAAAATTATAAACATCCCATTTTTCACTTGAGATACGTCGTTTAAAGCTAAGGCATTCTACTATGTAGCATTTCTCTTCAAAGAGAAGATATCTCACAATACAGTAAAGAATATTATCGTTTATAGGATTCATTAATAACCGCTGCTCCTACCTTGTGTTTATGGCAATATTATATGTAAGTGTGGAGTACAATTTTTTCCGGTTTGCTTACTGACATCCGTGAACTGTTTCTCACGGATAAGGGACCATTTCATTGCATTTGGCCTGTTTGTGTGAACAGATACGAAATTATTTTCTGTTTATCCAATTTTACTGAACCTAAAGAAAGCGATAAAAGAAACACTACTCACAACCGGCGGAGCGGTGGCGATTGAGTTCTGCGACTCCATGAGGTTATCTGTGCTTCGGACCGTCTGCACTCGGTTCTGAGTGATCTTCGACTTGATCCAAGTCTCAGCGTTCTGATTAAATTTCATAAATATCACATAGGCTACATAGCAGTGTAGGAGGATGAGCGCCTCCCACCAGTAAATCTTTTTGTCCAAGAAGAAGCCGATGAGACAGATGAGGCTCACGCTGTAGAACGAGACGTCTCGGAACAAGGGCCACCAAGTCAAAGCCAAGACGCCCGCACTGAAAATGGCGCACATGCCGATCACAAAGAGAATGTTAAATACGGCCGAGCCGACGATGGTACCGATTCCGACGTCGGTGCGGGCGATGAACACCCCGATAAAGCTCGTGAAGAGTTCCGGGGCACTTCCTCCAGCCGCCATGAACGTCGCCCCAGCGACATCCTCGGATATAGCCAGTTTGTCTATAATCACCTCCAAGGCAGGCACGAAAAATTCATCACAGACAATCGCAAGGGCAACAAACATGTAAATAACACCTATGATGTACAAGGCTATTGCACCATTTTTTATTTCATCCTCAGTGAACAAATCCGGTGGGTATTGGCTTCCATTTGATGCCAGCAGTTTCCGTTGTAACCATCTGTCGTTCGTCTGGTATTTGTCACTGGTTTGCTGTTCATGAGGTGGGTGATTTAAGGGTTCGCTTTGATCCCAGAGAGTAAACACACCCATGTAGAAACACACGACTACACCACACACCGCAATGATGCGGCCGCCCATCCAGCGCCGCCGACGGAAGCGCCGCGCCGTGAACTTCTCTCGCGCCCCTTTTGTGATATTTGCCCTGTTTTCCACATCACTGGCCAAAACTGGAAGAATTGGTGATGAATACATCAAGAAAGCTCTTCTTTTCAAATTACAATATTCCGTTAATTCTTCGCAATGTATGCGATATTGGTTTAAGTTTTGTATGAAGAAATATGTATTTTCAAAGCAGTTATGTAACACTTATTTTATGTTATCTCAGTTATGTCCTGTGTTTATCGTTGTTATTCATCGTTGTATACAAAGCCGAGTATTTTCTTAATCCCGTAGAAAGAAGGCTGCGGAGATGTAGAAAAATATGCAAACGTCATCGTTGTTTGAGAATAACTATTTATGTTCAACATCATAAACTATTTAAAACCTTTCCGTTGAGCTGGTTTGTGAGGAAAGTTGCTTTTTGTACGTCTTCTCTTTTTCTTGTCTTTTATCATTTATTGACATTTTTACGCCATCACATCGTGTCTTTGAGCGTAAATTTCTGGAATTAGAAAGAAATTGAAACATGTATTAAATATCAAAACGCTGTATATGTTACACGCAAGATTTATCGAATTTCAAGATTTTATAAAAAAAAAATAGGTCCAGATGGACCTGAGCTCATTTGGCATTATCAAAAAACTAAGATAAAAAGATTTCAATCACATGGATACACATAAACTGTCTGGGATCAAATCCCAAATTTGTAGGTGATATGTGAAAAACACAAATATGGCTGTCAAATTAAAAATATAAGTGGGATTGATACAATCACTACAGAATGTAAGGAGGGTATATAGATGCATCACCCTGCTAAATATGAAGTCTGTATTATCAACTGTCCAGGAGTGAGGTTCAAAGAAAAATACAAATATGGCTGCCAATTTGAGAATAATGATCACAGCAACATAATTTTTGCTAAGCTTTGAGATTGGACATAGGTGCATATGTGTATGAGATATGAAATCTCTGTGATCAATAGTGTGTTCAGGGTAGCTGTGCACAGACAACAATGGACAACGACAATGCAGGACAACGACGACGACGAACGACGGGCAATTCATGATTCTTTTGGCTCTTTGGCAATTATGCCAAATGAGCCAAAAAGTGCAATGTTGCAGTGTCAATAAAATTTTAGTCACCCTACATAATTAAAGGTTGCAAGCAATCTGTACGCGAGCAATGAAAAGTTCAAGCGAATTACACCCGGATACTAAATTCATTAAATAAAACAACTGAGATTTCAATGCTACTTTACCTGCTAATTTCAAGTATTCAAACAATTCGGAACACTAAAGATATAGTAACGTTACGATTTAGTAGACTGTGCTTAATACCAATTCCCAAGATCTCAAGTGCTTATAAATATCATTCCACTTAAGAAGATCTTCAAAAATAAACAGTATTAAACAAATCCAGTAAAAAGATTGAAGAAGATATAGACCTTAACTTAAACCTTGTGTGGGTATTTATAGTTTCATTTTAAGTTGTTAAAAATGTACATGTAGATGTGGTACCTTAAAATGTATGTGTTCTAAATGTACACAACGAACAAAATCACTAAAGCGAATCTTCAGTGTCCATGCACAAGTGTAAATTAATCAGTTTTAATAATCGCCCCATTTATGCTTTGTGTACACTTTAACTCTGGTCAAGAAGATGAACTTGAAATACGCGTGTGCTTATGTGTATGCTTTATGCATATGTTATTTCTATCCTGTGTGTCTTTGGTCTGGACTATTTAAGTTTATGAGGGGATGAAAAAAATGTTTTTGAAAAAATGTTTTTGAAGTTATGACCATCGAGGCCAACATGCCTGCCTGAACTTTGTTTGATTGTTGAATTCTTCAACAGTACAGTTCACTTAGTGTACGAATGTCAAACAAAGACAGCAACGGAAACATGTTAAATAGTTCTTGCTGTTCGTTTTTCTCTATTTTTAGCACGTGTGAAAGTAAAGTGGGAAGGGCATTAAAATTGCCGTTTTATCCTAACACACCAAATGGATGACAAATAAAGACATCATACGTGGAAAGTTAATGGAAATATAATGGAACTGAAGAAAAACCCCAAGTAACATAGCCCTCAGTATGGTTGTCATGGGGTTTTTTTCCTTTTTCTGAAAGTCACCTTGTGTGTTTCTTTCACCTATTTGTTCGATTTATCTCGTTGATTTAAATTTCCCGTCGTATCAAATGACTAAACTCCCAGGTTAAGTAAGTTAACCTATCAAAAAAATCATCACAATTCCGTCTACCTTTCCTTTTGTTACATTTTACCAACTACAGTTTCAATTATTCAGGTAAACCTTTCTAGTTCGTGATTAATACCATCTAACACATAAAACTTGCCTAACAACACATCTTATGTGTTCGTAATGCTATACATAATACCTTAATTATAATCACGCGAACGTTGGTATACACCTGTAGTTTGAAATGAGAGCAGTGTTTCTGTGCAGCTTCACGCGGTAAGTAATATGTGCATGTAAGGGTGTACATTTCAAAAGGTGTTTGATTTGTTACACAATATTGAGTACACTCGGCACACATATACCTTCTATCTTGCTTTAGTTTTCGTTATCCTCTTCTGTGCTTGTATATGCATCTATTTTTGTATTTGCTCGTTTTAATTAATTTTATAGAAATTATCATCTGAAACATTTGTTTGGTACATGCAAGAACAAAGAAGTATCAGGAAGACCAATTAAGTGTGGTCAATATAATGTATACTTACTATTGGAATGAGGAAAATAAACATCATGTCATAGAATTTCATAAGGCCTCCCATTTACCGGAAATACTTTGCAACGTACATTGTGATAGACTAGTATTGAGAACTTGGCTACACATCAAAGAGTCTGCAATCTAGTATCGTACAAAGTAACATGAACCAATTCAATGACTTTAGCGAATTTTTTGACATTCGCTTACTTGCTTTAGAAATCCGTTACCTAGAAACAGGTATCAAATCAAAATGTTTTTCACAATAATAACGTTGTAATTCTCAGACTATTCATCCCGACAACAAATTGAAGAAGTTCATTGGCTGTAGGTGTTGCCATTTATAGACCACTTCTGTAAACAAGTGATGATTATGCGTGCTTACTTCAAATAAATGGTCACTGTACATGTGAACATTTTAATTACTATTGTTTTCAATGTCCACATCTTTCCTTAAATGTCATTTGTAACATTACAAACAACTGTGAGACCGTACCAACAAATCCGTCTCCAGATGTAGACACTGAAGCCTCATAAATTCAGCAAACCCTCGTAAAATCCAGTTGAACTGAGTACAATTTACTTATCTGTGTCAATCTAATTTACTTGTTTGTAATACAATCATGTGATCACATATGTGGCTTCGAGAACAGTTACCTGGTGTTTTCTTTGAGCAATTTGCTATATTTGTGAGATCAAATATAATTTGCACACAATTCGTTATGGTAACTGTATGAAATCCAACCCTTCGCGAGTTCTATCACTGCAAAATGTCAACGTATTTTACACACGACGCATTTTTGCAACAGCAAACATAATATCAACTCCACGCAAATAGTAAACAAAACAAAAATACGTGCAACTGTAAGGCTGTCGAATCGG
This sequence comes from Haplosyllis anthogorgicola, assembly GCA_038406195.1. Lineage (NCBI taxonomy): Eukaryota > Metazoa > Annelida > Polychaeta > Phyllodocida > Syllidae > Haplosyllis > Haplosyllis anthogorgicola. The sequence continues at coordinate 13,500 of JBCAUI010111765.1, forward strand.
TCGATATTGAACTACTATGAAATTCCATAAAGACGATCTGTCATGTGGTGTGCCAATAAGACACGATGGGATCTAATGTAAATGTCTACCATATATTAACACATGAGAACGAAATATGAAAGTTTCAAGAAATTAATATAATTATCACAAACACAAGGAACTTGCGCTTTGTAATGTGAAAGGTGAATAGACAAGTAAACCAAAGAAAATGAGTACTTCGACATGATATAAAACCGATTCTTCTGTGCATTTACACACACACACATTCGAATACAAACCTGGCAATGGTGAAAACTACCCCATAAATTTTCGGAACCTAGGAAATGTAATATTAATATTGAAACGTAAATAAGAAATCTCACTAACCAGCGCGTATCTGTTACCAACGGAGCATATAACCCAGCGTAGACAATAATAATGACATCAGGGCTAGGGATATAAACACAGACCTAGGTTTTCAAAGCGGATTTACAAATAACTCAGCTGATGGTGATTTTCTAGGCCAACCTGGTAATATACTAAGCCATGACCTTCTAACCAAATTACAATGGGAGTACGTGTGGCCTATCATGATTAATTATATTTGTTTACTTTCCTTACCTATTCAAGAGTAACTTTTAAGACAGAGGCGATTTACGGACAGCTTTCAATGTAATTTGAAACGTGTTGGGTGATATTTGGTGCTTGCAACGCCGAGAAATCCTGTCCAATCCAAAATCACAGTTACCGAGATTACGTAATATACGCATAAGCTTGGGAGTTATTTCCTTGTTACGGACAATAAGAAATAAATTAAATATTATGCACCATTACCCTAAGTGACTGACGTAAAGCCAGGTAGTAACACAGGTAAAAGAGTCTTGATATTGACAGCTTCCAAAATAAAAGGACGGACACATCTGGCTCTGTTGTGATGTACAAAATCTGAAGACAAACACATCATAGTATCGCCATCTGATACATTGGCCAGTAAGCTAATCTATATTTACCAGTTTTCATGAAGTTCAGATTTTATTTCTGCTTCACCAGATGAACTGATTCTTATGCAGCTGTTACCGTGTACCAGAATAGATGATCTAGATTATTTGTTCTATCTGCTTCAACGAATTTAAACGAATCAGAGTTCCCTATATTGTTCAATACACGTATATAATACTTGCAAGTGACGGTAAAACCCGTCGCCGTCGGTACAGGTTACACATCTCCTTTACAATGTAGTTAAAAGGGAGAAAAATACATTTGAAATTTGGTCGATGTATTGAATTCGTCGAAGTTGAGGTGGTCGAGGTAACTGGATCCGACTGCTGTACCTAACAATTTTGAAATAGCTGTGTTAATACCGTTGAAGGGTTCTCTTACCATTTCATTTACATATGTCTTGTTAGAAAATAAACACAGCATCCTACGGCCCAATTACAAACCAATCGCAAAATGTTTACACGATTTCACAATATGTCGGTGAAACAAGTCCACTGGGTTCGAGTTAAATATACACCAACATGAAAGCGATTAATCCTTGTCAACCGCGACGCAGTTCATGTTCTTATAAACAGTATACTATCATAAATACATAATCAGTTGCAGTTTATGCAATTAGAAGATAAATGTCACGTCATACAACTAAGTGCACATAATATGCCTTATTAATAAGATCACAATTACATCTAAGAATTGGCTTGTGTTACCGACAGGAAAAAGACAAGTAACTTGTTACATCTACAGTTTCATCAATACGGTTACCAAGGGCTTAAAGCTGTTATTAACCTATATCAAGAGCAGGTACATCATCGATTCTGAGATATCAAGTATCGCTGTCAATGGAAAATTGTCGACTATCTATCTGAATGACATTAAATACTGCGGGCAACGACAAATTAGCTTAAAGGGTGAACCTTTTTAAAATATATCAACTTCCAAGACTAAACTAGAAAAAATTAATACGCTTTTTTGTGTTTACTGCTGACGTAACAAAATTATGCAATTGATATTTGGCACCTACTTTAAACTAGATAACATTTCCACAACTAAAATGAATGCAAATTGATTTCTCCGTTTTGAGATGACATTAGTGCCAACTTTCCTTTGTGATGTATCAATAATTAGTTTCAGTTTGTAACTTTCCATTCTTAAATTACAAGCAAATTACACAACCTATTCCGTGGAACTATTTCTGTCTAATTTAACATTATCCTACGTTTGTGATAAACATTTAATGGTCTTTACGATGTTTGTGAATTTAAGCTGGAATGCATGACGGATTGCTTTTTTCTGTTTTCCATCATAAAAGTTCTAACGTCTAACCTTTTTTATCTGTAATGTATTAAACAAGATTTTGAATTATTTAGGCAACCATTAACCTCCAGCAATTTTGCAATACTTAGGTCGAATATTACAAAATAATGGATGCACAGAGATTACACTGTTTTGTCGTGTTCGCACACAAATGTTCAAACCTTGGACACGAAAAGAACAGGTTTCTCTTTTGAAACTGACGTAAAACGATCACACTCCGAAATACATCTTCCCGCAAAATGTGATCACACCAAGACAGCCTTAATGTTTGCAAGAAAAGGTAATTTGTATGAACAGAAATCCTACATTTATTGTATTTTTTTTAATATTTACCAAATTAAATTGCATTGAATAATCTCTCATATATCATCACCAACATTTATTTTTCACAGAATCAGAAAAACATTGGTGATGTGTATAATTGCACAATTCGAGGGTTGGATCACACCCACTAAAATGCATTAAAATGCAAAAATAGGATCAAAACTAACATCATTGCTGATCGGGTGTCTGGAATATTCTGTTAAATAATCGGCGTAATTATCGAGCCGTTTATTGCTAATTGAACAAACATGTAATATAGGTTCGCTTTTCTTGCACGTTACTGTTGCCTGGTTAAAATCCTTTATGAACCAGGTAAAATAGAAATAACCGCCATTAGAAGCCAAAGAGAATATCAAAATAAAGACATCTAATGGCACTAAAATAAGAAGTACATTAGCATCAATCATACAACATGCGTACAAACAATTACTTTACTTTACCGGTGCCTACTTACAAGATAGACATAAGATACGCTAGTATTATCATGAAAATATTGTCAAAACATATATATCTCGTTACACGCGAACCTTATTTATCAAGAGGTTTTGCTTTGTAATATTAAACAACGCCGGATTTAAATTAAACGTGAATTTATTACCCGAACGGTAAAATTATTGTCCGAAGCATCTCAGTATTCCTCCAAGTATGAAAAAGAACCATAATGATGGCATTCTCTGTAATCAGCTTGTCCCGGTTATTATCTAGCGTTTTTCATGAGCTAGAATTAATTAATTCAATTGACGCGTGAGGGAAGTGTACGCTTCTTAAAGGAGGAACCATTAATAAGACGAGACCTTCAAAGTCAATAAGTTTATGCAGACAGTTTTCGTAATTAATTACACATAATTTACCAGTGTCATTAAAGTGTTCATGTCAAACTTGACAAGCTCAGGCAAAACGTTTTCTGGACTATTTGGAAGGTGAATTAACAGATCAGATCTTTTCAACGTTATACACGGAACAACTTCCCGTGCATGTACGTTCTACCGTCAGGTAACAAAAGCTGCTTCAGGAATGTGCCTGTACAACACAGTTAAGAAATCTCGCACACATAACCGATCACTTGCATTGGCTTTGCACTAAATGATGATGTCAACTGTGACGCACAGAACCGGATTTGTTCGCATGTGGCTGGAGCTTGTCCCTTGTTCGACATTTTACAACACTATGGTTCGGTCAACGCATTTCGGTTCTTTAGTTTCCTCGGCAACTGGATTTCATTCAAATTTATTGCCTATACCGGTGAAGTTCCGTCTTTTGTGCCATACTTTAAACCATGATGAAGTTTATAAGTACCCTTGTAGTTTGTCTTTTGTTAGGTTTATAAAGACGATTAAATTGTAAGTTTCAATCGATTGTTTTGTTGTATTTTTGTATAACATTTAGCCTGGAGTTGGTTATTTAGTTATCTAAAATATAACTCGATAAAAATCTGTAATCATCAACTTTTCCATACAATCCGAAAGATGAAAACATGTGTGACATTATGCTCACTCACGTCCTAGTTATTGAGAAGTTAAGATGGTCTTGAAGCTGTTGTAGGGTGAAGGACAGACTCTTAATCGGCTTAAGAGGAAAACGTGGTAATGATATCTACATCATTAGTTCAAAGAATTCAATGCACAAAACAAGGAAGTTCGGAAATTCCAAAAACCATGTGTTATGACAACAGTTGTTTTATTTCCAACACCTTACAACGTTTTTATTGTTACGATGATGAAAAATAGGTCCAGATGGACCTGAGTTCATTTGGCATTATCAAAGAAGTAAGACAATATTGGTTACAATATCACATGCATACAACTAAAGTGTCTCAGATCAAAAATATCAAATATATGATGTATGAAGAAACACAAATATGTCTGCCAAACTAGGAACATAAGTGGTATCAATATAATTTTTGCAGAACATAAAGAGGGTATGTAGGTGCATAAGTCTGCCAATATGAAGTCTTTATCATTAATTACATGCCTAGGATTTAGGTTCAAAAAAACAAACAAATATGGCTGCCAATTTGAGAATAATGGTCACAGCATCATAATTTTTGCTGGGCTTTGACACAGGACATAGATGCATATGTGTGTAAAATATGAAGTCTCTATGATCAATAGTGTGCTCAGTGTGACTGTGCACAGACAACAATGATGACAAAGCCGAGGACAACGACGACGACGGACGACGGACAATTCATGATTCTGTAGGCTCTTTGGCCAAATGAGCCAAAATAATTACACTTAAACGGAGACTCACACAAACCTCCGTTGAAGAACTTTATTCTCATTATCCTCTCCGTGATATGTTATCTTTTAATCCCATTGTTTTCTCCTCTCCAAAGAACAAAATTTCATGTACTTACATCTCCTTCTTATTTCCGTACATGTGTTTTAGTATACCCTTTGATATCATTGTAGGCGTATAAAATGCAGCACAAACAACCAGTGAAGATATTCTCAAACATTATGGTTGGTTTAACCGCAACGACGACCAAGAAACATATGAGGATTGCCGTTCGGTCTAAGGTTAAACTGTTTACCTTCTGATCATCGCACATTATGTGAAATCAATTAGAATGAATATGTAAAGTAGCATTACCGAACCATTCTATTAGATTATTTTTTTGCCATTTATTTTTGAAGAATTTATTGATGTTACAGTAAAAATGATTTTTGTAAACTTTGAAATG